>WNWK01007948.1:0-88837 GCA_009830355.1 Cherax destructor
ACAGAGTACCTATGAAATACAATATAATACGTATGTAAATAAAAGTGGTGAAGAGTACCGTAGGTGAAGAGACCATGGGAGTGTGAAGAGTACCGTAGGGGAAGAGTACCAGTGGTGAAGAGTACCAAGTAAGAGTATTAAGAAAGTACCATATGTGAAAAAACATAAGTAAGAGTACATATTGAAGATTACCATATGGTGAAGAGTACCATAGTGAAGAGTTACGTATGTAAAAGATTATTGGGGAAGAAAGAGTACATAGTGAAAGTACAAGGTGAAGAGACCGAGTCTGAAAATAACCAAGTTAAGGGAACATATTGAAGAGCACCTTAGTGAAAAGAGTGATGAAGAGAACCGAGTGAAGAGTACCAATCGTTGTGAAGAGCCGGTGTAGGTACCTAGGGAGAAAGTACATAGTGGTGAAAACCTAAATGAGTACTAGTGAAAGGCATAGTGAAGAGTACTAGGGTGAAGAGTAAAGTGAAGAGACATAAAAAGTAAATGTTAAAGTGTGAAGAGTACCTAGTGGTGAAGAGTACCGTAGTGGTGAAGAGTACCGTAGTGGTGAAGAGTACCGTAGTGGTGAAGAGTACCGTAGTGGTGAAGAGTACCGTAGTGGTGAAGAGTACCGTAGTGAAGAGTACCATAGTAATGAAGAGTACCATAGTGGTGAAGAGTACCGTAGTGGTGAAGAGTACCATAGTGGTGAAGAGTACCGTAGTGAAGAGTACCTAGTGGTGAAGAGTACCGTAGTGGTGAAGAGTACCGTAGTGGTGAAGAGTACCAGTAGTGGTGAAGAGTACCGTAGTGGAGTACCATAGTGGAAGAGTACCGTAGTGGTGAAGAGTACCATAGTGGTGAAGAGTACCATAGTGGTGAAGAGTACCATAGTGGTGAAGAGTACCGTAGTGGTGAAGAGTACCGTAGTGGTGAAGAGTACCGTAGTGGTGAAGAGTACCGTAGTGGTGAAGAGTACCGTAGTGGTGAAGAGACGTAGTGAAAGCCGTAGTAGTGAAGAGTACCATAGTGAATGAAAGAGTACCTAGTGGTGAAGAGTACCATAGTGAAGAGTACCGATAGTGGTGAAGAGATACCAGTAGTGGTGAAGAGTACCATAGTGGTGAAGAGTACCGTAGTGGTGAAAGTACATGGTACCGTGAAAGTACGAGATGAAGTGAAGAGTACAGTAGTGGTGAAGAGTACCGTAGTGGTGAAGAGTACCATAGTGAAGAGTACCGTAGTGGTGAAGAGTACCATAGTGAAGAGTACCGTAGTGGTGAAGAGTACCGTAGTGGTGAAGAGTACCGTAGTGAAGAGTACCGTAGTGGTGAAGAGTACCGTAGTGGTGAAGAGTACCTAGTAGTGAAGAGTACCGTAGTGGTGAAGAGTACCATAGTGGTGAAGAGTACCATAGTGGTGAAGAGTACCATAGTGGTGAAGAGTACCATAGTGGTGAAGAGTACCATAGTGGTGAAGAGTACCGTAGTGGTGAAGAGTACCGTAGTGGTGAAGATACCTAGTGAGTGAAGAGTACCGTAGTGGTGAAGAGTACCGTATAGGTGAAGAGTACCATAGTGGTGAAGAGTACCATAGTGGAAGAGTACCGTAGTGGTGAAGAGTACCGTAGTGGTGAAGAGTACCGTAGTGGTGAAGAGTACGTAGTGGTGAAGAGTACCAGTGGTGAAGAGTACCATAGTGAAGAGCACCAGTAGTGGTGAAGAGTACCATAGTGGTGAAGAGTACCGATAGTGAAGCATGTGAAGAGTACCATAGTGGTGAAGAGTACCATAGTGGTGAAGAGTACCTAGTGGTGAAGAGTACCGTAGTGGTGAAGAGTACCTAGTGGTGAAGAGTACCATAGGGTGAAGAGTACCGTAGTGGTGAAGAGTACCATAGTGGTGAAGAGTACCTAGTGGTGAAGAGTACCATAGTGGTGAAGAGTACCAGTATGGTGAAGAGTACCATAGTGGTGAAGAGTACCATATGGTGAAGAGTACCTATAGTGAAGAGTACCGTAGTGGTGAAGAGTACCAGTAGTGAAGGGAGTACCTAGTGGTGAAGAGTACCGTAGTGGTGAAAAGTACCGTAGTGGTGAAGAGTACCGTAGTGGTGAAGAGTACCGTAGTAGTGAAGAGTACCATAGTGAAGAGTACCGTAGTGGTGAAGAGTACCATAGTAGTGAAGAGTACAGTAGTGAAAAGTACATTAGTGAAGAGTACAGTAGTGAAGAGTACAGTAGTGGTGAAGAGTACCGTAGTGAAGATTACAATAGTGGTGAAGAGTACCGTAGTGGTGAAGAGTACCGTAGTGGTGAAGAGTACCGTAGTGAAGAGTACCATAGGGAAGAGTACCGTAGTGAAGAGTACCGTAGTGAAGATTACCGCAGTGAAGAGTACCGTAGTGAAGAGTACCGAAGTGAAGAGTACCGTAATGGTGAAGAGTACCGTAGTGAAGAGTACCATAGTGAAGAGTTCCGTAATGGTGAAGAGTACCGTAATGGTGATGAGTACCGTAGTGAAGAGTACCGTAGTGAAGAGTACCATAGCGAAGAGTACAGTAGTGAAGAGTACAGTAGTGAAGAGTACAGTAGTGGTGAAAATTACCGTAGTGGAGAAGAGTACAGTAGTGGTGAAGAGTACCGTAGTGGAGAAGAGTACCGTAGTGGTGAAGAGTACCGTAGTGGTGAAGAGTACCGTAGTGGTGAAGAGTACCATAGTGGTGAAGAGTACCATAGTGGTGAAGAGTACCATAGTGGTGAAGAGTACCATAGTAATGAAGAGTACCGTAATGGTGAAGAGTACCATAGTGGTGAAGAGTACCGTAGTGGTGAAGAGTACCATAGTGGTGAAGAGTACAGTAGTGGTGAAGAGTACAGTAGTGGTGAAGAGTACCATAGTGGTGAAGAGTACCATAGTGGTGAAGAGTACCGTAATGGTGAAGAGTACCATAGTGGTGAAGAGTACAGTAGTGGTGAAGAGTACCGTAATGGTGAAGAGTACCATAGTGGTGAAGAGTACAGTAGTGGTGAAGAGTACCGTAGTGGTGAAGAGTACAGTAGTGGTGAAGAGTACCATAGTGGTGAAGAGTACAGTAGTGGTGAAGAGTACCGTAGTGGTGAAGAGTACCATAGTGGTGAAGAGTACCGTAGTGGTGAAGAGTACCATAGTGGTGAAGAGTACAGTAGTGGTGAAGAGTACCATAGTGGTGAAGAGTACAGTAATGGTGAAGAGTACCATAGTGGTGAAGAGTACCGTAATGGTGAAGAGTACAGTAGTGGTGAAGAGTACAGTAGTGGTGAAGAGTACAGTAGTGGTGAAGAGTACAGTAGTGGTGAAGAGTACAGTAGTGGTGAAGAGTACAGTAGTGGTGAAGATTACCATAGTGAAGATTATGTAGACTTCACCACTACGGTGCTCTTCACCAACTCAAAGGCTGGGGACTGATTACCTCATCGTTTGTACACAGGTGTACTGTCTTCCAATAATATCCATGTATTTGTATTGATAAAGCCACTGGATGACGAAAGGTCTACAATAAAGTTAGGTAGATGTTGAACATGTGTATAATTCCTCAACGTCAGACAATATTTAGTCATAAGACCGGAAAGGAAGGAAGGCACCTATAATATTCCAGCGGCACCTCGTACCCTCAAGGTGACTTTACGTTCTTCTTTCAGCTTATTTCTCACACTTAAGATATTTACATTAGGTTAAGTTTGATTGTAAAACAAATTTAAAAAATTATAACGTATAATAATACAAGTGAAGGCGATAAAAAAAATCACTTGCGAATAAAAAATAAAATTAAGAATCGAGGGGCTAAGTATCTTGTAAAATAATAATAACTGTAAGAACGATCTTTAACCAAGGTGAAAAATCTATGTTTATTTAGTAGGATTGGTTAAATACCTGCAGTACCTCTGAGGATATATTTAGCACTCTTCAAAATAAAGCTACACACACTAACAACAGCAAGCATCCATAAGAAACATAAATCACACTAACACGACGAGCACACAACACTTAACATTATAGCAGGAAACTTTATTAAAAGAACATTTAGTATTAAACAACTCTACTAAAAGTTTCCCAGAATACTAAAGTGTTTCAACGTCACCACAACACTGCTCCAGACACCACTGTCTGCTTCACTCATGGTGTCACTGGGTAAACCTTCACTCATAGTGGCTTACTGAGTCACTAGGTAATATCTTCACAGTGGCTTGCTGACACTCATCTTCACTCATAGTGGCTTACTGAGTCACTAGGTAATATCTTCACAGTGGCTTGCTGACACTCACTTGGTAATACCTTCACTCATAGTGGCTTTCTGAGTCACTAGGTAATATCTTCATAGTGGCTTACTGACACTCACTGGGTAATACCTTCACTCATAGTGGCTTACTGAGTCACTAGGTAATATCTTCACAGTGGCTTGCTGACACTCACTTGGTAATACCTTCACTCATAGTGGCTTACTGAGTCACTAGGTAATATCTTCACAGTGGCTTGCTGACACTCACCTTCACTCATAGTGGCTTGCTGAGTCACTAGGTAATATCTTCACAGTGGCTTGCTGCTCACTGAAACTCACCTAGTCACAGTCACTAGGTCTTCCAAGTGGCTTGCTGAGTCACTAGGTAATATCTTCACAGTGGCTTGCTGACACTCACCTTCACTCATAGTGGCTTGCTGAGTCACTAGGTAATATCTTCACAGTGGCTTGCTGACACTCACCTTCACTCATAGTGGCTTACTGAGTCACTAGGTAATATCTTCACAGTGGCTTGCTGACACTCACCTTCACTCATAGTGGCTTACTGAGTCACTAGGTAATATCTTCATAGTGGCTTACTGACACTCACTGGGTAATACCTTCACTCATAGTGGCTTACTGAGTCACTAGGTAATATCTTCATAGTGGCTTACTGACACTCACTGGGTAACATTCCGCCCACATTAAATAATGGTTATTAATTATATTTTTACGATGTTTGTCGTACAAATCAATGTCAGATCACAACATAAACCATAAGTTAGGAGCCAGAGTTACCAGAAAACGCTTTTAACCTGCGCCATGCAGTGCTGCATCACCAGGATCACCTCTATACATGCCATGGTATTTGTCTTACCAAGCACCAATTATTATTATTATTATTACTATTACCGTACTAACTTGAATATACCTGTGACTGATTTTGAGTTTTTTCTACTTTCGCATTGCGGCCTGGGACCAGGTTTTTCTGTCGATTGCATATAACTAGGTTATTGGTGTTGGCAACTTTTTGACCCACTTAGCTCTTACAGTGGTTGACCTGGCACTTTCGAGTGGTAGTGATCCAGTTTCCATTTGAAAACTTCCACACTTGTTCTAGTATCTCCTGGTAACAGATTTAATAAGTCACACTTGTTCCAGGATCTGCTGCTAACAGGTTTAAATAAGTCACACTTGTTCCAGGATATGCTGCTAACAGGTTTAATAAGTCACACTTGTTCCAGGATCTGCTGCTAACAGGTTTAATAAGTCACACTTGTTCCAGGATCTGCTGCTAACAGGTTTAATAAGTCACACTTGTTCCAGGATCTGCTGCTAACAGGTTTAATAAGTCACACTTGTTCCAGGATCTGCTGCTAACAGGTTTAATAATTAGAAAAGTGATATTTTATTGTGGCCATGGTGAATCTGCGTCTCACTGGGTATATTTTACACTTTCTCCCATCTCTCTCATTCCACTACGTTATGGCAGTGTGTAGCTATGGCCCTTAAGTGAGTGTGAATACATATATGTCGTGCTGAATAAGTAAAACTTGCCATTTTGCCTTAAATAGCAACGCACTTCTTGCCGAATAGGGCAAGCGAAAATTTGTGTATGCAATAATTTCGCAAAAATCATTCTAAATGTAACGAAAAAATACATTTCATTGTGTTTCTTTGTTATTAAATTATTGTGTCAGTGTATTCTGTTTATAAATAATGTTTACATAGAATATAGGGGAAGGTAGAAGAAAATATTCAAAACAGTTCCGGGGAGAACCTTGAGTTTTCCCTAAGTACGTTTATTCTCTTCTCTGAGGATGAAAGTCCCCAGTACAGTTCTAGAGGTGGTACATCCCTATATTTTTAATATATATATATATATATATATATATATATATATATATATATATATATATATATATATGTTCATTCTTGCTGTGGAGAACACATTGCCAGCACTCTGAGGAGCTCCAAGTAGTTTAAAATGTTATATTTGCTTCATGCGGGCAATAAATGATGTCCGCGGCTTTTTCAGCTGACATTTCTTGCCATTCGAATTACACATATTTAGAAAGATAAACAATCCTTCTAAACACGAATTTGAAAGACGAATTGCACAAATGTAACCCAAAAATTATTCTTCAAATACGTCAGGGAGGAAGAAGGTTATAAGCAACCATAAGACTTTTAGCGATAACGGAAGAATATCAAAGAGATACGGTTTCAATACTGAATCAGAGTTTTTCCGTCTGTATTTACTGATAAACAAGACATCAATGCTTCCACGTCATTAAACGTATTCTGATTCTAACTAATTATTAACGATAATTATCACCCTCGACATAATAAAAATACGTGAAGCTAAATATCAGCAAATCAACTGGACCAGAGGAGTTACGTGCCCAAGTTATAAAATAATATAGATACCAAATCGCCTACCCACTAAGGGTAATAGTATTTAAATAATCATTAAAAAGATAAGTGTCAAGGGACTGGAAACCAGCAAACGTTTCCCAATATTAAAAAAATAATAGTGCTAAGACTTGTGCCCTCAACTACCGTCTCACTAGCTTAACATCAACTCTAGGTAAACACCTACCTGAGCAGAGAATACATGAGTATATACAGGAAGCATAGTGACGTGGAGTCAGGTGGAGAATGCTGAGAAGGTTGGACTTGAGAAGGACCAGCACGGGATGGGCAAGTAGGTTGGTTGCTATGTAGGATAACGATGCAGAAGTTTCCTGGCAAGGGGTTCAGCTATGTTGTAAAGGCCGTTGTTCTGGTTGAAATAACAGATGAATGATGATTCCAAGATCCTGCGACACTGAGTATTTTCTTCCCTACAGATGATTGAACCTGGTGGTGTCCTTTACTGGTAATGTCTTTGGTGGTGGTGGATGAGGAGGCAGATACTTGGAATGAGGTATCAGAAAAATATTAAGAGACGAGTTTGACAACGGAGTTGGTGGGGAGGACTATGTATCTCCTCTCGGTAATATCTTGTCTGAGTGCGTTGAAGATGTTATATGCACGGTGTCTGCACGGTGTCTGCACGGTGTCTGCAGTCTAATGAAGTGATCACCACAATGAAGTTGAGAAAATACTTGTTCGATAAAAGAACATTCTTCCCAGACAGATACTGTCGAGAGGAGATCCAGAGTCCCCTCCCCACTAACTCCGTTGTCAAACACGTTTTCATTTTTTCCAATACCTCATTCCAAGTGTTACCTCCACATCCACCATCATCAAATATATTACCAGTAAGGGACACCACAAGGTTCAGTGCTCTGCAGGGGTATACGTAATCCTTGCAACGACTGCAACCAATTATACATAAGAACATAAGAACATAAGAAAGGAGGAACACTGCAGCAGGCCTGTTGGCCCATACTAGGCAGATCCTTCACATTCCATCCCACTAACAGAATATTTGTTCAACCTAATTGCATATAACTAGGTTATTGGTGTTGGCAACTTTTTGACCCACTTAGCTCTTACAGTGGTTGACCTGGCACTTTCGATGGTAGTGATCCAGTTTCCATTTGAAAACTTCCACACTTGTTCTAGTATCTCCTGGTAACAGATTTAATAAGTCACACTTGTTCCAGAGACTTCCAGAGACTTCCAAACACATATTTCAGAACACCAATACGTAGGCAGAATACACGATCTGAGGAATGCCTGAGTTTTACACCGAAATTTTCACAATCTTTTTATCAACTACAGAGACTTAAGACTCATCACCAGGGAGGAAGACTCAGTGTCGCAGAATCTTGGAATCAATCATCTATATGTCTAAGAATTTTAACCAGAACAACGGTTTTTACAACATAGCTGAACCCCTTGCCAGGAAACTTCTGCATCGTTACCTTACATAGCAACCAACCTACTTGCCCATCCCGTGCTGGTCCTTCTCAAGTCCAACCTTCTCAGCATTCTCCACCTGACACTCCACGTCACTATGCTCCCTATATATACTTATGTATTTTCTGCTCAGATGTGTTTGTTACTTGAAGTCCACTGTGTGGGCGAAAAGTAGTCAATAAAGCATCGCATTATACTACATTTATGTTTATCTTCCAACGTGTCGATATTTTATACTATTTATGTCCGCCAGATAACAGAGTGACTATAATACACTTGTTAGACTATCTGGAATATGCCGTCCTGTTTTAGTTTCCAAATTATATAATAAATAGAGTACTGAGATGAGCAACCATACTCGTACTCTACTCAGAAACAAATTATGTGAAAATAAATAGCTCCAACTATTACCATACTGAAAGGCTTGACAATCAACAACAACAACGAACTATTTGACCTGCAAACCCAGCCCATAAAGTGAAACAGAAGATGCAACACGAACATAAAAATTAATTTTCAACGGTGTCACTGTCGTCAGTGTCACTGTCGTCAGTGTCACTGTCGTCAGTGTCACCTAAATAATAAATTTGCAAGTATAGGATTAAACTAATTTCAGTTTGCTGGGATAAACTAAAATTAACGGATTCCTAATGACTGCTCAGCAACTGTATCAGACGATTAGTTGACAAGCCGACCAAATTAATAGTAGTAATGGTAACAGCAGATGGTTGTGTTAGTAGTACACCACTGTCTCAAAACTCCAGACCGTAGCGTAAGCCACTGGGCCTGCCGGACTTGAGTCTATTTGACTTGACAAAGCCCACTATGTGGGCGAAGATTTTTTAATAAAAGACCGTATTATACTGCATTTGTGTCTTCATCCAACTTGTGTGTGATCAATATTTTTTTTTGTTTTGCCACAGCTCTACTGCCTCCTTTATTCAGATAAGCTGCTACGTTTGTATTCCAAAGAATACTCAGTACTTGTGTTACTGGTATTTTACACCTCTTTAAAGTTTCATAAACCAGGTCCTGGTGTTCCATGTGTCAGCGCGTTTTGTATACAGTTTTCAAATTCTGGAGAATCTGGGCAATGTCATAAATATGACTTGTAAGTTGGGCAGAAGCAATAAGAGAAGCTATCTGGATCCTCAACTCTGCCGTTGTATAGTGCATTCATCAACATTATTCACAATAGTCTTTCAAAATTTACTTCATTTACATTTCATCATCGGTGTATGATTAGTGAAACGATTTTTTTCACTGGATTTCGCGTATGTGCAGAAATTCAAGATTTGCAATTTCCTGAATGGCTTTTTTGTTTCTTTCATGCAACTTGCATCTGGTATGAATGTTCAAGTTATTGCTGTACATCGTAACCTCTCCGTGTAGATTACCTTTCCAACCTCAAGGCATACACTTTGTTTTAATCAGTTCAATAACACCTTTCCTCCAGGTGGACATCATTCTACGTTCTTTCAATAATTCATCTCCTAGTAGGCTTCCTCAGCAAAACATTTTATACAAATTTTCTATGCTTGTGTATTGAGCTTTGTATTGAGCTTTGCAGACACCGGTGTAGGTTAAGGCTCCTCGGGACTCTTATTCAGGAAATATCTGACACTTTACTTCGTCCCCGTCAAGTCTTTGACTGCTGAAGTTTAATTTATTGAGAAACTTTATGATGGCTATTTATTAGGTTCTCTACGTGGATTTATATTTACCAGTACTTCAGTAAGGTTGTGGCTGGAGTGTACAGTGCTTTAGATTAGTATGCCTCTCATTGGATGGTAAGATTACTGCTCTTGTGCTTTTATTTCTAGTATGTTTTCATCTCTTAGTTCAAAGCAAAATTTCGACATTAAATCCCTGTATTATAAATGAGACTTGTGGATTCTTTTATTCTGGAAATGTTTCGGCAGTCAGTGGCTTCTTCAGTCCAGTGTGGAGAAAGAGTGGAAGATGACAAATTTGAGGTAATCAGTTCCTCAGCCTGGAGTTGATGTGTTCAGTCCATCAATCATGATAAGATCGATACACTGAACATATCGACTCCAGGCTGAGGGACTGATTACCTTAAATTCCTCATCTTCCACTCTTTCTATACGATGGACTGAAGAAGCCACTGGCTGGCGAAAAGTTTCCAGAATAAAAAGTGCAAATGCTGTACAAGTATCTCATTTATCAACTTACCGGTTTTCTAAACTATTTATTGAGATTGCCTGTGTGATGGGTTAGCGTGTTTCCAGGTCCAACCGTCTACCATCTTCCATTTAACATTTACAAGGTTGAAATTTCCAAGGAGAATATTTGGTGGAGAGTTTTCAAGGGTTTTTAGTACAGCAATCTTCCTTAATTATTCAGTGTTGACGTTGGTTGATACACAATGATAGTTACTAGGTTATTATTCTTCACGTTAATACCTAGTATTTCTAACGTGTCATTTGATGATTTCAATAGTTCTAAGAAAGAAAATGAATCTTACATCGGTGATTTATTTATTTTTCACACACACACACACACACACACACACACACACACACACACACGCACACACGCGCACACACGCGCACACACGCGCACACACACACACGCACACACACGCGCACACACACACACGCACACACACACAACTGTCTAAAATATACCTTGTTTATGTTTGCTTTGAATACTTACACTCAGTGGTGCCTTTATTAGCTACACCTTTATAGCTGCTCGTTAATGCAAATATCTAATCAGCCAATCACGTGGCAGCCCCTCAATGTCTAAAAGCATACATACATGGTCAAGAAGTTCATTTCTTCAGACCAAACATCAGAATGGGGAAGAAATTTGATCTAACTAACCTTGACCGTGGAATGACTGTCAGACGAAGTGCTCTGAGTAGTTAAGAAGCTGCTGATCTGGGATTTTCATGCACAACGCTCTAGAGTTTACAGAGAATGTTGAGAAAAACACGAAACATCCAGTGAGCAGTTCAGCACCTTGTTGAATCCATGCCATGAAAAATTCAGGCTGTTCTGGGAGCAAGTGGGGAGGCCCTACCCAGTAATAGAAGGGTGTACCTAATTAAGTGGCCAATGAGTATGTAATAAACTTTTCTATTTTCATTTGTTTTAAAACCTTGAAAATTAATAAAGACGAATGAGGATTTACCATTTGCAATGTTTTGGATATCGGGATTTGTTAGTTCCAAGGTTTGATCCTAGTGAGTGAAAACCGGGTTGGGTGTTCACTGCTCATATTTCTGCACACGCAGTTGTTTCTCAGGTTTGTCTTCCTTTAGTTCGTTTATCTGTTTTAAAAAATAGCTGTGTTCTTTCACGTGGATTTTAGTTAACTCAGCTGGTAACATTTTCCGGTCATTAGTGACGGTTTTCACATTTTAAGGTGAAAATACTTGATTTTGATTTTTAAATACGACACCACCCCCTTCATAACTTATTACAACACTTTCTAAGATGCACATGTTACTAAGCTTTTACCAGCTACCGTACGTAGTCCAACTATTTAATTTTCCCACTCTTTGTATGTGGTAAGCTCTGGAAACAGCTAAACCCGTAAGTTATCTAGAGCCTGGGATTATCAGTACATTCGAGGAGGAAGCTCCCTACCCGTAGGTTTGATACAGCGCCCCGGAGAATGAGAAAGTTTCGGGTTCCATCTATGAATGATCTACAATACTGACAAGTTGATAAGATACATAAACAACCTAACTACTGCGCATGTCTTACAATGAAGGGGAAGCTCGGTGCGATATCTTGCATCAAGATCCCCTTAACAGTGCCAAGAAACCTCCCCTCATGGAAGGCCTGTAAAATGGAAGGTAAACTAGGATTTATCTATGCTGAGTTGCTTAATTCCTGAGATAAAGAGCGTCTCACCAGAAACAAGTTGAGTAAACAATAGTGATTTTAATTGCAGTAGCTTTGAATATATGAATTCTTGTAATGTAAACAACTTTGAAAGTATATCAGGTGTTAGTGTGTTATAATATATATATATATATATATATATATATATATATATATATATATATATATATATATATATATATATATATATTTATTTATTTATTTATTTATTAATGAAACCACGATAAGTGGTTTTGAATCCTTAACGAAACTGCGGCATGGCCGGGATCGATATATATATATATAATGTTGTTTGTCTTAAAGTTTATATACAAATCAAGGACGGATAAAGTTTTGCTTAGTGTACTATATGTAAAGTATTTTCTTTAGTTAAATAATTATATTTGAATATATTCCATCATATACTCGGAAACTGTACTGTAAGTGATTATCTTAAATGTCATAACAAAGATAAATGTTAAATAACATGTTCATAATGTGTATGAACACACTGAAGTATACAATAACATACATTAATAAAGTTGTTAATACAGGAGCCTAGTCATGTATTTTGATCTCATTCTTTTCTTGACAGCTCAACAATTCCCTATATTCTTTTCTCTGTTTAAATCATCTTCACATAGTACGCAAGTCTCACTTTCATTCTAAATCTGCAGTGTATCGTAATGGTTGAATTTTTTACGTCAATAAAGATTTTCTCATACATGTCTTCTGGTAACGAAGCTAGCTATATACATGCATATATATATATATATATATATATATATATATATATATATATATACAAAATCCACCACCAGGGCAAAACTATAATATATCTAACTACTGTAAAGCACTATTATCAACATGTTACTTAATTAGGATTTTAGCTCAACAGCACAACTTTTGAAACCACGCACAATGTAAGTATATAATGACTCTTTATTGTTAGTGTAATAACATGCAACTTTTGTGAGAGTTCACAATATGATGGAAAGGAAGAGTCATCTGGAAGAGTGGAACTAGAGTGGGTAGATCATTCAACAAATGGGAGGAACATGGTTCAAATGAGGGTGTTAAGGGGTAGTTGTAGAAAAAGTGGGAGAACAAGTCATCATCAATTTTATATTATGTCTACTGGTAGCCAATGTGGGTAAGTGGGTTAAGTGCTCACCAAGTGGCAATAACAGAGTTTAAGTGGGGATGTTAAGGTCTAATGGTCGCCAGAGTGGATGGAGTATACTCCAAGTGAATACTCATGATGACGGCTTTGAGGGGACCTGAGCTAGAGTTCGTCACGGCCACGCCGGCGAGAGATTCATCTGCAAAAACTTGCATTTGTGGTCACAGTGGTGGCCCATACTAACCTCCCTATGGTGTATAAATATACCTAACTGGATGAATCTTATTACAGCCAGCTGGTCCAGTGGCTTACGTACTGGCCTGGAGTTTAAAACTAACTTGCCGCGAGTTCAGTCCCCACCCGTACCGTGGTTAGTTCAAGTGGAGTTAAGGAAGCTCGCTACACTTTGCATCGAGTATCAACTAGCAAAACACTTGGCATCGAGAGTCAACTAGCAAAACACTTGGCATCGAGAGTCAACTAGCAAAACACTTGGCATCGAGAGTCAACTAGCAAAACACTTGGCATCGAGAGTCAACTAGCAAAACACTTGGCATCGAGTCAACTAGCAAAACACTTGGCATCGAGAGTCAACTAGCAAAACACTTGGCATCGAGAGTCAACTGGCAAAACACTTGGCATCGAGAGTCAACCGGCAAAACACTTGGCATCGAGAGTCAACCGGCAAAACACTTGGCATCGAGAGTCAACTAGCAAAACACTTGGCATCGAGAGTCAACTGGCAAAACACTTGGCATCGAGAGTCAACCGGCAAAACACTTGGCATCGAGTGTCAACTGGCAAAACACTTGGCATCGAGTGTCAACTGGCAAAACACTTGGCATCGAGTGTCAACTGGCAACACCTGTCATCGAGTGTCAACTGGCGACACCTGGCATCGAGTGTCAACTGGCGACACCTGGCATCGAGTGTCAACTGGCGACACCTGGTATCCAGTGTCAACTGGCGACACCTGGTATCCAGTGTCAACTGGCAACACCTGGTATCCAGTGTCAACTGGCAACACCTGGTATCAAGTGTCAACTGGCAACACCTGGTATCAAGTGTCAACTTGCAACACCTGGTATCAAGTGTCAGGAAGCTTGCAACAAGTGGTATCACTTCAAGAAGCTTGCAACAAGTGGTATCACGTCATTAAGACTGCAACAAGTGTATCACTTCAAGACTGCAACAAGTGTATCACTTCAAGACTGCAACAAGCGGTATCACGTCAGGAAGCTTGCAACACATCAATACATGTTATGACACGAAGAGTTCAGCTAAGTGTGCTCTCCCTCTGAATGTTGCATCTCAGCGAGTGTTACAAGATGCACATGCAAACAATAATATAATATAATCACCCACACTTCAATAAATCCTTCCAGAAATTCAATACGTGGAAGAACTATGATAAGTATCTTGAAATTCCTAAAAATTCATATACAATACACACGCGCCCGGTGGCTAAAGCTCTCGCTTCACGCACGGAGGGCCCGGGTTCAATTCCCGGCGGGGGGGGGGGAACATTTCTAAGTGTTTCCTTACACACACACACAACAGGCCTAGTGTCTAATCGACATGTGCCTAGGACAAAATGGTAACTACATAACAAATACGTACACACACAGTCACTACTACAACACACACACACACAAGCTCAGGGTTACTCAAGTGGCGGTCCGAATCCGGACCTTCTGAGTGTTGTAGCTGGACCGCGGGGCTTCAGGAGAAAGCTTTGTAAAATAACAGGTGTTACCACGTTCAGGATCAGGTGGTACACAAGAGCGGGATTAATACATCATTCTATCTCAATGGAATGCATACATTGAATGGAATACAGTATTCTAGCATAGCTAAAATGTATCCGGACCTTTGCATACATTGGTATGTATTTGTCCAAGTGGACCTTTGCTCATAGTTGAGTAGCCCTGTACTAGCGCCTTTGACCAATATTAACTTATAATGTGAGTGTGAAAAGAGTAATGACTGATGCTCTTGTGGGAGAGGACGGTAGCGTATGATGGATTTTACAATACACAAATTACCCGCACACAGGAGAGAGAGGAGCTTACGACGACGTTTCGGTCCGACTTGTACCATTTACACTCACGCTAACAGAAAGGAGAGATGGCGCCAGGATATTCCTCAATGGTCAATTTGAATCACGAACAGATTTACCACCAGTTGCGAAAGCTCTACTGAAGGTGATCACACACATTTACAAGACGAACTACAAACAAAAACAAGCTGTGGAAGCTACTTGTGCAGAGTCATCTTTACCCTGGATCAACAACATGGAATATCTTTTAAATGTCATAGGCGCACTAAATTTGTTTACCTTCTTTTTGGATAACCGTTTTCTATAACATATGAGGTTATAGGAGCGCGCCGCGGGGGGTGACCCCCAGAATTATCTTAGTGAATTATAAACATAATTCACTATCTAATTTGCTATGTAATTTGAACAAATGTTAAGATTGTCAGTGATAATCTTAACATTTGTTCAAATTGCATAGTACCATGCTGGTTATGTTCATAATTCAATAATTAACTATATCTAGTGAACACCACATGCATAGCGCCGAGAACCCATATTTTCTACGCACACACACACACACGCACGCACGCACACACACACACACACACACACACACACACACACACACACACATACAGGGAGAGTGACCCAGTAGCGGCCAGTGAAGAGGCGGGGCCAGAAGCTATGAATCGACCCCTGCAACCACAACTAGGTGAGTACACCGGGCTAGAGCCCCGGTGGCCTGGTGACTAAAGCTCTCGCTTCACGCACGGAGGGCCCGGGTTCAATTCCCGGCGGGGCGGAAACATTTCGAAGTGTTTCCTTACACACACACACACACACATACAACAGGCCTAGTGTCTAATCGACATGTGCCTAAGACAAAATGGTAACTAACACACACACACACACACACAGAAGGCGTTTGAAACAGTTCCACACAAGAGATTAGTGCAAAAGCTGGAGGACCAGGCAGGGATAACAGGAAAGGTACTCCAGTGGATCAGGGAATACCTGTCAGGAAGACAACAGCGAGTCATGGTACGTGGCGAGGTGTCAGAGTGGGCGCCTGTGACTAGTGGGGTTCCACAGGGGTCAGTCCTCAGACCGGGGATGTTTCTGGTATTTGTGAACGACATGACGGAAGGAATAGACTCCGAAGTGTCCCTGTTTGCAGATGATGTGAAGTTGATTAGAAGAATTCAATCGGAAGAGGACCAGGCATAACTACAAAGGGACCTGGACAGGCTGTAAGCCTGGTCCAGCAATTGGCTCCTGGAGTTCAACCCCACCAAGTGCAAAGTCATGGATTGGGGAAGGGCAAAGAAGACCGCAGACGGAGTACAGTCTAGGGGGACAGAGGCTACAAACCTCACTCAAAGAAAAAGATCTTGGGGTGAGTATAACACCAGGCACATCTCCTGAGGCGCACATCAACCAAATAACAGCTGCAGCATACGGGCGCCTAGCAAACCTAAGAACAGCATTCCGACATCTTAATAAGGAATCGTTCAGGACCCTGTACACTGTGTACGTTAGGTCCATATTGGACTATGCAGCACCAGTTTGGAACCCACACCTAGCCAAGCATGTAAAGAAACTAGGTTTGCAACAAGACTAGTCCCGGAGCCAAGGGGTATGTCCTACGAGGAGAGGTTAAGGGAAATCGATCTGACGACACTGGAGGACAGAAGAGATAGGGAGGACATGATAACGACATAAAATACTGAGAGGAATGGACAAGGTTGACAGACAGAATGTTCCAGAGATGGGACACAGCAACAAGGGGACACAGTTGGAAGTTGAAGACTCAGATGAATCACAGGAATGTTAGGAAGTATTTCTTCAGTCACAGAGTGGTCGGGAAGTGGAATAGTTTGGGAAGTGATGTAGTGGAGGCAGGATCCATACATAGCTTTAAGAAGATGTATGATAAAGCTCATGGCGCAAGGAGAGTGACCCAGTAGCGACCAATGAAGAGGCGGGGCCAGGAGCTATGACTCGACCCCTACAACCACAACTAGGTGGGTACACACACAAGCGCGCGCGCGCGCATTTTCAAACATGATCAATTCAATTTTGATTACACCACTGGATTTTGGGTTGGTTTTCACATGAATAAATATACACGTAGTGTACCGGTAGTGAAATTTAATTATAGTCATGTTGTATCTATGTTCTCTAAGTATTCATCGGGTAACAGCAAATTCTTTTACAATTAGTTCCAGGCGGACTCATTTTTATAACTAGAATGATTGGACTAAGCGGAGCGAAACTGGTTAGTACGTATGTGGGCGTGAAGGATGTTGTGTAGACGTAGACTGCTCCTCAGGCACTCACTGCCGTTACTGTGTTGACCTTGCCACTGGCACTAGCACCACCACCTGTCAACACCACTGACCAACAACTTGATTTTTTACCCGTTCAGAGTGGGAGAGACGTCAGAATCAGCGAAATATTTACACTGCTGGAAATATCTGAAAGCAATGGAAATGTACTCTCTGAAAAAGGTGAGAGATACGTAATATACACGAGGAACATACAGGAGAGCCTGGTCCCAATTCTGCACACTACCATAAAACACACTGGGGTAAAAGATATGGAGGTGTAAAACAGATCATGTGAAAAGGGGAGCCATGGGCATAATACAAGAGCCCTATATCAATATTCTTGGGCCTAGAATTTTCAATCCACTACCAGCAGTATCAGAAATGTTGTTGGAACCAGTTTAAGAGTTCTTCAAGAGAAAACTATCACTACATCCAGATGAACTAGGCTGTGATGGATATATGGGCAGGTGGGCCGCCAACAGCAACAGTCTAGTTGACTAGGCAATTAATAGAAAGGCCTGGCCCCAGGCCGGGCTTGGGAGTAGAAAAACTCCCAAAACAAGTTACAGGTATATCACAAATAAAAAATGGACCACTCAAGTGGGAAACTTTCATGCACGCGAAGGGCTCTTCATCCAAGGAACTTGAGTAACACTGATCAATTTTCCAGGGGCTGTACGACTCCTACGGGCTTAGTGTTTCCCATGAATAAATAAGCTCTTACTTCCCTCAGGATGGCAATGTTCACGTAATATTTGCTGCAGTACTGTTCAGACCTCCAACACTCCACCCAGAGTATACCTGAGGACATACTCGTTGTTCAGACCTCCAATACTCCACCCAGAGTATATCTGAGGACATACTCGTTGTTCAGACCCCCAACATTCCACCCAGAGTATTCCTGAGGACATACTCGTTGTTCAAACCCCCAACATGCCACCTGAGGACATACTCGTTGTTCAAACCCCCAACATGCCACCTGAGGACATACTCGTTGTTCAGACCCCCAACACGCCACCTGAGGACATACTCGTTACTCACGAAATCGTAATGACACGATTGCAAACAAACCATACCACGGGTGGGGTTCGAACCCGCGGTCAGAGTCTCAAAACTCCAGACCGTCGCGTAAGCCACTGGGCCAGCTAGCTTCAATAAGATTCATCCAACTAGGTATATTTCTACACCATAGGAAGGTTAGCATAGGCACCACTGTGTCCACAAATGCAAGTTTTTACAGACGAATCTCCCGCTAGCACAGTGGTGCCTATGCTAACCTTCCTATGGTGTAGAAATATACCTAGTTGGATGAATCTTATTGAAGCTAGCTGGCCCAGTGGCTTACGCGACGGTCTGGAGTTTTGAGACTGACCGCGGGTTCGAACCCCACCCGTGGTATGGTTTAACATACTCGTTGTTCAGACCCCTAACGCTCCACCCAGAGTATACCTGAGAACATACTTGTTATTCAGACCTCCAACACTCCACCCAGGGTATAACACCTGAGGACATACTCGATGCTCTACTGACATCTAACTCAGGCTAACAGATTTTCTTCCTACAATATAATTCACATAAATAAGGCAGCCGTACTCTGATGTATCTAATTTTATTTAAAAATAACTAGAGAGGATGTAGAGGGTGATCTAATCTGATCCTCTTTAACGTTAATGTAAATAACTCGGTTTACCTTATTCCTAGTATATCTCCTTTGACTAACTGATTTTCACATAGTCGAGTTACTTAGCTGTTTTAACTTTTAAGGTTTAAATAATATAGTACAAGGACCCCAATGGAAATAAGTCACATGTGCTGCTACTGTATGATAATTTATGTAAGTGTATTTATGTGTACGTATACCTGAATAAACTTACTATTATCCTGGCATGAGACCGGAACGAGAGGCGGAAGGCATAAATGAATGGCGGGGGGAGAGGGGAGGGAGTGGGAAAGAAGGGAAGGGAAGCAGAGGAAGGGGAAGGGGAGGGGATATGTTGGTGGTACCTAGCAGCATGGCCAGCTACTGCCAACAGCGGCTGTGTGGATGCGGTAAGGTGGACCAAATTAGCAGAGGGATTACAGTTAAAATTTTTGTGGATTCCCTCTCACATAGGCCTCCACGAGCATGACAAAGTTGATGAATTAGTTAAACGTTAAATAGAGGGAATGAGGAGTATAATTTACGAAACACTGTCAGAAAAGAACTAGGAAACGACCTTGAAGAAAGTAGAACCGTACATATAGGAACTAGCAGATCCATTAATGGCCATAATGAAATGAGACAAGCTAAACATATGCTAGACTAAGGATAGGCTGTAAGTACCTCTGGCATTACGTGTTGTATGGTGATGTCAATGACATAAAATACAAAGTGTATGGAGAGACAGGGTCATACACTGGAACATTATATCTTAGAATGTCCAAACATTCAACCTTTCAGACACACCTCCATGCAAATCTTACTGGATATGGCAAAACACCTTATTGATATTGATAAGATACCTGAAATCTTGAGGTTGAATCCACAGTTTGCATCGACTAGATGACTGAACGACTTTTATGGAAGACTGAAATCCAATTATTACAATTATTTTAGTGGTAATAAAATAATTTTTCTTCTGAGATTGTATTCATACAGCATTTACTATATAAAGTAACCTTAAAATATGAAATAACTAAGTTCTTTCTATTGATGTAACAATACCCAGGAGGGTCTGACAAAGACCCAATGTGACCTTTGTAATCCAAACACAGCTGGGACGAGCTGCATTGTAACCTGTGTAGATGTTCAATCTAATGAAAAATAGAGAGCTACAGGGCAAGCCAACCAATGTTTAGGAGGATTAACACACTACCACCTCTAAATCTCTTTCTAATTTAGTATTTAAAATTATTATATACTCTGAACCAATGTTTGTAAATCTTAGCTCAGTCTGACCTTTAGGTCAAGAGTTATAACTTAGGTGATTATGAGGTCACACAGTAAACATTTCTTAGGAACATCATAACCTGGATAATAAATCATCTACCTATAAAACTATGTATTTGAAGTCCGCAAAGTACAAGGATTACAGGAGAGTGCAATAACAACAGGTTGCCTTGTCCCTGAACTACACAATATCGTAGCTGAAATATTTACAAAGAAGTCATGGAGAGGTGACGTACAAGGGGAGACGCATACAAGTCCGAGATGTCAATCAATCCTTTACATTTCGTAGAAAAGTTTATTTAAATAACCACTGAGAATCGCTAAACCCATAGGGGTTACACAGCGAAGTTTTGACAATATTCCGGTTGATTCTGGACAATTATAAAGTCAAAAGTGGCCTGAAACATTCTTTAAGTGTTCCTCTCCTGTGTTATGACTGTGTACAGTGTGAGGGGCTTGTCATAATATAGATTTTTCGAGTGTGTGATTACTCTGATTGCTATTTACATGTACATAAACACTGCGCGCTCCTAGCGTCCTGACCTCAGTATTTAATGTCGAATAATTTGGTTATTAGTGTCTAGTGTGAAGCACTTGCTACCTCCTCTTATTACCTATTATACAATTATGCTCTTTGTGAAAAAAATTATTTTATTTTCCAGGCGGTTCCTGTGTGTGTGTGTGTTAGTTACCATTTTGTCCTAGGCACATGTCGATTTGACACTAGGCCTGTTGTATGTGTGTGAGTGTGTGTGTGTGTAAGGAAACACTTCGAAATGTTTCCGCCCCGTCGAATAGAACCCGGGCCCTCCGTGCGTGAAGCAAGAGCTTTACCACTAGGCCACCGGGGCGTGTGTGTGTGTGTGTGTGTGTGTGTGTGTGTGTGTGTGTGTGTGTGTGTGTGTGTGTGTGTGTGTGTACTCGCCTATTTGTGGTTGCAGGGGTCGATTCAAAGCTCCTGGCCCCGCCTCTTCACTGATTGCTACTAGGTCCTCTCTTTCCCTGCTCCATGAGCTTTATCAAATCTCGTCTTAAAACTATGTATGGTTCCTACGTCACTTTCTAGGCTATTCCACTTCGACAGTGTGATTATGCAAGCACCAAGTGTACCGTGGTCACTTGACCTTCTGAGAAGAAAGCACCAGAGGCCAAGAGTGTGTTAATGGTGTGTGTAGGTGCGCCTGTGATGTGTGTTGATGGTCGCTGACCTTTCTCTGGCAACCATCATGACGTCACCACGGCTGGGGCTAATGGCTTCTGAAATCAGATTCCAAGTGATTTCCATGTAACCTGGCGCTCTGTACTCAGGTGCCTGACCTCTCTGCTTGTCTCCTGTTACCTGCATGTTTGTAGTTACCTAATGATAGTTATGAGAGCGAAGTTGTGCTTAAGGTGTTCTGTCATCAGCATTTGTAGCTACACCGAGCACAGCTATGGTCCTGATGTCTCATCTTCGGTATTTGTACGTATACACTTTTATCTTTGCCTTCGATGGGTTTCCAGAGTTTTCCTACTCCCGGAGCCCGGTCCTGGTGGGCCAGGCTGTTGCCACTGGCGGCCCTCTGGCCCACATAACCACCACAAACTGATTGATCTGGCACTTGGTGGACGTACTTTTCGAGTTTCCTTCTGAAGACTTTTACACTTATTCCAGCAATGTTTATATCTTATGATACATTGTTAAACAATCTCTTATTATGCCCAAGGTGCCCCTTCTTTTCACTGGGTTTATTTTACACGTCCATATCTTTCCTCCAGTATGTTATGACTGTGTAAATTCAATATTTTCTACGCATATACGAATATTACGTATTTCTCTCTCCCAAGTATACTTTTTACTATGATGAATTCCCAGTAATTTAAAGGCTTTAATAATGGCTCTATGCAGGCAGTACATGCTGTCTGTCCCAGAACTGATGTCTCTGCTTCCCTTAACATAGCTTGGCTCCAGGTCTTCCAGCTGTGATATGCAGTCCAGCACATAGATAAGCTCCTGTTATTTCAGCTGTGATATGTTCTAAACATTACTCCTAGTGTTCAGGCTGTAATATGTCCTCAACACAGCTATGCTGCTGGTGTTGCAGCTGTAATATGCTGTCCTCAACACAGCTATGCTGCTGGTGTTGCAGCTGTAATATGCTGTCCTCAACACAGCTATGCTGCAGGTGTTGCAGCTGTAATATGCTGTCCTCAACACAGCTATGCTGCTGGTGTTGCAGCATATGTCCAACACTATGCTGTGTTCATGCTGTCCTCAACACAGCTATGCTGCTGGTGTTGCAGCTGTAATATGCTGTCCTCAACACAGCTATGCTGCTGGTGTTGCAGCTGTAATATGCTGTCCTCAACACAGCTATGCTGCTGGTGTTGCAGCTGTAATATGCTGTCCTCAACACAGCTATGCTGCTGGTGTTGCATAAGAACATAAGAAAGGAGGAACACTGCAGCAGGCCTGTTGACCCATACTAGGCAGGTCCTTCACAATCCATCCCACTAACAGAATAATTGCCCAACCTAATTTTCAATTCTACCCAAGAAATAAGCTTTGAAGATTCTATTAACTCAAGTGCGAGTCCCACTCAAATCCAACCCCTCTCACTCATGAATTTATCCAACCTAAATTTGAAACTACCCAAGGTCATAGCTTCAATGACCCTACTAGGCAGACTGTTCCACTCATCAACTACCCTATTTCCAAACCAATATTTTCCTATATCCTTTCTAAATCTAAACTTATCCAATTTGAATCCATTATTGCGGGTTCTCTCTTGGAGAGATATCCTCAAGACCTTATTTATATCCCCCTTATTAATACCCATCTTCCACTTATATACCTCGATCATGTCTCCCCTCATTCTTCGTCTTACAAGTGAATGTAATCTAAGGGTCTTCAATCTTTCTTCATACGGAAGATTTCTAATGCTATGAATTAACTTTGTCATTCGTCGCTGAATGTTTTCTAACGAATTTATATCCATTCTGTAAAATGGAGACCAGAACTGAGCTGCATAATCTAGGTGAGGCCTTACTAATGATGTATAAAGCTGTAATATAACCGCTGGACTTCTGTTGCTTACACTTCTTGATATAAATCCCAGTAATCTATTTGCTTTATTTCTTACGCTTAGGCATTGCTGACTTGGTTTGAGGTTGCTGCTTACCATAACCCCAGATCCTTTTCGCATTCTGTACGGCTGAGTTCAACATTATTAAGCTGGTAGGTGCTAGGGTTATGAACATTCCCGAGCTTTAGAACTTTGCATTTATCTACATTGAACTGCATCTGCCATTTTTCTGACCAGGAATTGAGTTTGTCTAAATCCTCCTGAAGTTCCGTGACATCTACGTCTGAATCGATTATCCTACCTATCTTCGTGTCATCAGCGAATTTGCTCATATCACTAGTAATTCCCTCGTCAAGGTCATTTATATATATTATAAACAACAACGGGCCCAAAACCGATCCCTGTGGAACGCCACTTGTTACAGATCCCCACTCAGATTTAACCCCATTAATGCACACCCTCTGCTTCCTATTGGTGAGCCATGACTCGATCCATGAAAACACTTTTCCTCCAATGCCGTGAGCAGCCACTTTCTTTAACAGTCTCTGATGTGGTACTCTATCAAAAGCCTTACTAAAATCCAAATAAACAATATCGAATTCTTTATCTTGATAAACTGCCTCAAAAGCCTTACTGAAAAAAGTTAATAAATTAGTTAGGCAGGAACGGCCCCTGGTGAATCCATGTTGAGTATCATTAATCAAATTATGCCTATCGAGATGGCTTCTTATGTTATCAGCTATAATCGACTCTAATAATTTGCCTACAATTGAAGTTAGACTTATTGGGCGGTAATTTGATGGTAACGACTTGTCCCCTGCTTTAAAAATAGGAATTACATTAGCCATCTTCCACGTATCAGACACTACACCTGTTTGAAGAGATAGGTTAAAAATGTTAGTTAAGGGTTCACAGAGTTCAATTTTGCATTCCTTAAGAACCCTTGCAGCTGTAATATGCTGTCCTCAACACAGCTATGCTGTACCAGCACAAACATTTAATCAGTTTTGTTTGTAACTTTTAAAGAACAGGGTCGCCATTATTTTATCTTTTTAGAGAAGCACTAAATCTGTAGGGGTTATACAGAGCCTCGAGAATATCAAGTAAATCGCGTTTTATCCAAGAAAGGGTAGCTCTAATTCCTTGGATAGAGCCCATAACTAGCATCAAGGTTCCCCACTTAAAAGGGACCACCCAATTCTCCCACTACACCGTGTACTCACTGGAGCGCAGGAGATAGAGATGTGAATGAATGGTTCAGAGAACCGAGAGTTGGTAAATTAGACACATATGCAACACTTGGGTATCTTTATTGAGGAAACGTTTCGCCACACAGTGACTGATGAAGCCACTGTGTGGCGAAACGTTTCCTCAATAAAGATACCCAAGTGTTGCATATGTGTCTAATTTACCAACTCGTCGGTTCTCTGAACCATTCATTCACATCTTGTCTGACACTGCAACATCTTGGTATCTTAATACAGGGATTTCTTCGCTTGCCTATTCCTTGGGCACGACCTACTTCCACATTGAACAAATGTGACACCTCCTACAACTGCTGCACCTCTCCTGTCTACAGTATATAAGCTTCCTCTGCTCATATGCTGTTATCTATCAAGATTGATGGTACAATCAACTCAAGATTGAGGGCCTGACAACCTCACACTCCTCCTGTTCTTCACGATTCTCCTTTGTATGGACTGATGAAGCCACTGTGTGGCGAAACGTTTCCTCAATAAAGATACCCAAGTGTTGCATATGTGTCTAATTTACCAAGGAGATAGAGATGCATCATAATCTACACCTGGAAAATCCTAGAGACAGATGGTGCAACATACCCCCAGTGGAAAGTTAGTGCGCCATTAGCACACTAAGAGAAAACACAATAAGTGTCCTGGGCCCAAGACTTCAACAACCTCCCACAAGGCATATGGGGAATTACAAATAAATCTATGGCTGCCTTCAAGAGGGTCCTGTACTGATACACAAAGTCAGTACCCGATCAGCCAGGCTGTGGTTAGTACGTTGGACTACATGTGGTCAGCAGTAGCAGCCTAGTTGATCAGGCCCTGATCCACCGAGAGGCCTGGTCAAGGACAGGGCCACGGGGGCGTTGACCCCCGGAACACCCTCCAGGTAAGTAGGCCTCAAATTATTATAAGTATAGCAGCCAGTACACAACACTTAATACATAGTTGGAATTCTAGGTAGGGTTCCAGTTTGTAATATTAAAGTATTTATTTAATATTTAGAGATACTCATGTAAATATACTACATAAGAATTTTCCAAGGTATGTTTTAATAATTGAAAAAATATTTATGTAACAATGGATGGTGCAATTATGAAGTGATATCAGTCAAGTCATGAAGTACCAGTCCTTGGTATTGTATTCCGACAAAAATTTACATTTGTCTGTCATATTAAGCCTGTCAATATAACAACTGAGAGAGACAAGCGTAATCCGTTCAATACCACCAAAAAACTGATGTAAATGAGTTTGTTCGTGTTTAAGTCTTGTATTGTGTGGCCAGCGTATGGCTCCCTGCTGCAGCCCTGAGTGTACAATACTCTCTACTAGGTGGTGCTTTATCTTGGTAACATGTGCCACTTCATGTTTTCCCTATTTTATAATTCTCCAGGCTAACCTTGGCTGATATCTAGATAGAACTGTCAAGCTGCCAAAGAAAACCTTGTGGCAAGAGCGCTTCAGCTGCCTGTGTATATATATATATATATATATATATATATATATATATATATATATATATATATATATATATATATATATTATATATATATTATATAATGTCGTGCCATATAAGAAAAATTGGTCAATTTGCAAGAACTCGTTGAAAATTAAGTCCTTTCTAAAATTTTCTCTTATACATTTAAAGATATTTTTTTCATTTATGTTAATGTAAAAAATTAATAATTTTGTACCAAAAGAATCTTAGAAAACTTACGTAACCTTATTATAACAAGCGTGATTTAATTTAGCCTAATCCAACTAAATATATTTTAGATAAGTTTATAATAATTTAATAATAAACAATTAAATTTATTTTTTTCGTTAGGTTCAGAATGATTTTTTTTGCGAAATTATTGCATACGCAAGACTCACGAAATCGTAATGACACGATTGCAAACAAACCATTCCACGGGTGTGGTTCGAACCAATAGACCCCTGGCTGTCTTTAAGAGGGAACTGGACAAGCACCTAAAGTTAGTACCTGACTGTGGTTCGTATGTTGGATAAGTATAGCCGGCAGTAACAGCCTGGTTGATCAGGCCCTGATCCACCGTAAGACCTGGTCATGCACCGGGCTGGGGGCGTTAACCCCCAGAACACACTAGGCAGGTAGGTACTTATTAAGAGGGCTAAACCAGTAAAGGTGGTTCAGCGTTGAAGTCTGTTATAATTATGGACTAAATAACAAAACAATCACACACAACTCCGGGTCAAGCAACTGTCGTTAATTAATGTATTTGTGAACGCCAATAAAACCCACATTCGAAAATAAAAGATTCCATTCCTGTGCTGGATGTGTACCCTAAACGCTTACCTCTGACCCACTACCATAAATTGCAAGAGGGGCAGCCCTCCCGCCCGCCCACCAACCCGCCCACCTGCTCGCCGATCTACAACCAGTCCTGACACTACGTAACTTGTGTCCTGCTGGCTACAAGAACCAACCAACCTATAAATACATGACAAAAATAACGTTTCGCTGAGGAAGCTCTCTGTTTAAGCAAAACGTTATAATAAAGGCTGACGTTATTTCATGTTTCTTTCATTGACATGTGTATTGCAGACAAGAAGAGCGACTAGTGGCTAGCAAGTCCTCTGCCAGACCTCATTATTGTCTACTTAATTTACTTGTTGAGGTTGACTATACGTATGCTGATTTAGGGTAAAGTAACCTAATCTAAATCAACTAATATTTAAATCCCATATCTTTGAAAATTGACGCACTGTAATACGTTATAAAAAGTTAAGACGTAACTCTAGGAGCCGATGTGGTAACAAGTGGCTGCCTCGAGGTTGTGCTCTTATTATTACTTACTACTCTTACCAACTTTAACAACAGTATTTCACAACTAAGTTTTTTACATTTTGCACAGGCCTGGTCTCAGACCGGGCCGGGGGGAGGGGGTGACCCCCGAAACCAGGTATACTCCAGATATGGAACGAGAAGATACACTGCAATTTGCTTATAGAATTTATGATACACCTGTTGATAATTAATGTACAAAGGCTGTTTTTTAACTATTCTGGGTATCATTAACCTCCCCCATCCCTGCCACTTTAGTATCAAACAGCCTCACTTAAAAAAAAAGAATAACTATTAAGAGGAAAATAAATTGTAAAATTAATGTAAAAATGTGCGACTTCGCCGCCATCCTATAAGTTCAAGAGATAAAGAATACCATTATTACTACATTTATATGAAGTGTTAAGTCCGTACAGCTATTGACACATTTATTCAGAAGACGTTTCGCTCGCCAGTCTTTAACAATCCTCATAGCTCGGTTGATAGCGTGTCCGTGGTTACATCCCCGGTACGGGTGGCAACACTGGGCGTGTTTACTTAAGACACCTGCTGTCAGTGTTCACTTAGTGGACTGGTGTGGGTCGCATCCTGACCACAAAATTAACCTAAGTTTCCTGAAATGCTCTGCATAACCAGGGACTTTCTATATAGTATGTCATTAATGTCAGCTATGGTCTGTGCAAGTCGTATCATGTACTTGTAAAAATATACATTATTTCATTATAATTATAATAAAAAAAGTAATAAGAAATATATATATATATATATATATATATATATATATATATATATATATATATATATATATATATATATATATATATATATATATATATATATATATATATATATATATATAAGACAACCACTATGAAAATAGAGAATTCCAGGCTTTCGTGATATCACATTATCAAGGAACTATAAAGGAAACATGACAAGAGGACTCTTGTCATGTTTCCTTTATAGTTCCTTGATAATGTGAGTAGTCACGAAAGCGCTTGGAATTCCTCTATTTTTTCATAGTGGTTGTCTTGCATATTTTGATATCACCTGATTACTGTGATCTTTTTGCATATATATATATATATATATATATATATATTGGATACAATATTGTAGGTACATATAATAGGTACAATGTGAGGTGTCAGAGCTACATAATAATAAATAATAATAATATAATTATTTCTTCAAGTACATGTACAAGGTATACAGCCTAGCTGACATCAATGACATACTACTATAAAGAAAGCCACTTGTTATGGAGAGCATTTTGGGTAAATTAGGTCAGTTTTGTCTCAGGATGCGACCCACACCAGTCCACTAACACCCAGGTACCCATTTTACTGATGAGGAACAGACAACCAGTGTAAATAAACACGCCCAATGTTTCTACCCTCTCTGGGAATCGAACCCAGACCCTCGCCGTGTGAAGCGAGAGTTTTAGTCACCAGGCCAAGGGTTTGTATCATACTTGGGAAGGATGAACTTGGCCAAAAAAATCCTTTCATAAAACAGCCAGAATTTTGTGATGGTTATCGTACCGACAGCACCTGTGGTGCTAGTCAATTTATTCAATAACTAATTTGGAGTCTTAGAAGCTGATGAGATGATTATGGGAGTTACCTGGATGTATGGTACACACCGGCTATAAAACGTTGGACATGCGTACTGATACTTGTTACAAAATTCTAAAAGTTTGCGTATGTACAGTATAGTTGACATCCGCCACATGTGCTGTAGCTTACACGATACCGCTATTTTTTTGAAGAGGTTGTTTTTCCTTTGCGTTTGATATACCTCTGATGTGTTTCGAGAGTTTTTCTACTCCCGGAGCCCGGTCATGGCCCAGGCTCGTCCAATGCTTGCCTGGTCAACCAGACTATTGCTGTTGGTGGCCCGCAGGCCCACATATCCATCACGGCCTGGTTGATCCGGCACCTGGTGAAGATACTTATCCAGTTTCCTCTAAGACTTGTACACTTATCCCAGCAGTGTTTCTGTAATCTGGTAAAATGTTGAATAATCTAGGACCATGTTGCACCCTTGTTGCACCTCCCTCGCTCCAGTATGTTATGGCAGTGATATAGGCCCTCAACACCCTCCAGGTATATATTATCCTCTCTCCTGCACTCCCCTGAGTGCACATTTAAGACTAAGGTGTTCCCAATAATTTAAATGTTTTATTAACTCTCTGCGGGTCGTAAACGATCTCTGCATTTGTTCCAGCTCTCATATTTCTCCTACCCTGAACGGGGCCGTCAACACTGAACAATATTACAAATGAGGGAGCAAGGGCGATTTAAAAAGTGTCACCATTGGCACTATTTTCCTTGTTTTGAAAGTTTTCCTTACCCACTTCGTCATCCTCCTGGCTCTTGTGACCTTTGTCTTATTATGTTCTTTGAAAGAAAGGTCAGCCGACATAATTATTCCTAAGTCTTTCACGTGATCCTTTCGTTCTATTTGACAATCCTCTTGAGTTCTGCATACTGTGTTCCTTTTCAGTTCATTCTTTCCACACCTAAGCAGCTGGAACTTCATTGAACGTCATGTTGTTGTCCACTGCCCACTGGAAAATCCTGCTTATTTATGTCTTCCTGTAATTTTTCAGTGTCTTCTACCTAAGTGACTTTCTGGTGAACTCCTTCGTTGCGATATATTAATGTTTTTAAGCAATTCAGTAACCCTTCTTCTACCATCTCCTACGCGCTCTCTCTATATCTGATCATTTTCTGGGTTTCCTCAATGGTATGTATTTAATACAGACCTTGTATGGTTCTGTATTCAACTTCTCCAGGTACTGGTGAAGACTTAGGGTGCTCATGTCTGTTTCCCAGGATATGTCTGATAGTTCTTGGTTTATTTTGTCCCAGTCCTATGGTTGTTGAAATTAAACTTACTGAAGAACCTTTCTCTTAAATTAGGCCTGAGTTAATACTTTATGAAGTGGTCAGAGTACAGTACGTACATTGTTTTTGTGATCATGTCTGATTATTTCCTTGTTACTTATGAATATCAAATCCAGTGTATTTTCATTTCTAGTGGGATCAGTTACTGTTCGTTCAATGAAAACTTTTCACATGAAAAGCCTGATTAGTTCCCTGGTATGTACCTGTTGAGCCAGGGTGCTTCCAGGAGCAATTTCTGGTATAACGTTGTGCTGAGCCATCTTCCATTTTATATGTGGGAGACTGAAGTCTGAGGATAATATTTGCTGTGGGATTTTCTAGCTTATCCAGATAGTTATCAGTCTTCTTTAACTGATCTGTAAATTCCTCAGCCTTTGCTGACAGTGGTTTATATACAAGAATAATTACCAGATTCCTATTTTCAACTTGAATATCTAGAATTTCTACTGTATCATTTGAAGAATTCAGTAATTCTGTGCAACAAAAAAGTATCTTTCACATAGTCCTATCAATTCTGTTACATCTATACATGTTATAGTTTATTTTTATCTCTCCGTCCAAAACATTAATTGTGTTTCTGTAAATGTTCCAAACATGGCATTCGCTTCTGAGAGGAACACACTAATACAACTTTGTCGTTTTTATTTGATTTCAAACCCTTAATGTTTACAAAAGGAAGCAGGATTTACCATTTGGGATGTTTTAGTTCGGTGTATTTTTAATTAGTATCACTGGTGATATAGTACCTGGTGTGGCCCCTGGTGTGCATACCCCTGGTTTCTCCAGTAATGATTGTGCCTTTGTCTGTTGTATATTTGACCATATTAAGTGGATGACTGGCTTGAACTGTCCCATTTTTGTGCCACACTGTCCCATCTGTAGTATTTCCTGTATGGCCTCTTTCTTGGGTCAGTTCTTCTCGCTATGTCTAAATAAGGATACTCTGTTTTTCTTTTCTCTGAAGAGTCGTGTTCCTTTCAAGTGACGGTTTTTACAGCTAAGGTGACAACACGCTACGGTGACAACCTACGGTGACATGCTACGGTGACAACATGCTACGGTGACAACATGCTACGGTGACATGCTACGGTGACAACATGCTACGGTGACATGCTACGGTGACAACATGCTACGGTGACAACATGCACTGAGCTGCACTGAAACTCTCCACCTCACCGGACATTCTTTTTTAAAGTCACACTTCCACTTGATAATCATGTATTCACATTTTCTGGTGTTTATACCAGCATTTCCTCCCATATAAGCACATTCCTTTAGCGTAATATTTAGAGATGCTGAGTGCCTACATGTACTGAGTATGACTCCTCGCTCTGTGCACTGATCTGCTTACATTTCAGTCCAAGTCGGACCGAAACGTCGTCGTAAGTTCCTCTCTGCTATGTGCGGGTTATTTGTGTATTGTTCCAGTCACGGAATTGTGCCTTTTTATTTCTATGAGCATGTTATCCCCAGTTTTTCCATTTCTTGTTATAAATGTCTTATCTTCCCTTTCATTTTTCTTATTGTTTTCTGACGTGTCCTATGTTACTGACTATTATTTCAGCTCCTTGGTCACTACCTTAATTTTCCCACTGTCCTTGTTACCTACTTCTTTTTTCCCCCCACTTATTTATATATATATATATATATGGCAAGCTCCTCAGGAATTGTTTAAAATTATCTAGGTTATCGGTTTTGAATACTTGCACTATCCATGAGCAGCTTTCCTTCTCTCTGGGACAAATCCAGAAACATCTTTCCTGTTTAAGGTCATTTCTCGTGGCTGAATTAAGCTTTGTACATGATACATGAAATTTTGTCTGACATACTCCACAATCAATTCTCCTTACCGTACTCCTCAAATGTCTCCCACAAACACATCTAGCCATATTTAAAGTGGTTCTTCCACCTCTTTATTATTTAATTACACTATGGTGCCACTTAATTCATGACAGTACTGGATGTGACCTGGCGGGAGGTAAGTCTACCTCTACTTTATGCTGACATGTCTGTCGGTGCTCAGTACACCATTTACAAGTGCGGCAAGTGTTCGAGAAGACTATTTTGCACAGGTAAACTTGGCGTCTACACAGCCCAACAACACTCCGACACTTCTTATAATTAATACGCATGAACACTTAAAGGTTTGAAGCCGATAAGAAGTTGCATTCTCTCATTACACCTTTAATAGACCTTGGACCAGTTTCGAAAATTTGTCTACTTCCTCAGCCCAGGCCTGGCCCAGACTTAACTTCTGCTGACTGGGCAACTAGTCTGTTGCTGCTGACGACCCGCTGGCCCACATATCCATCACAGCCTGCTTGATGGAGGTACTTGTCGAGTCAGAGGCATTCAGGTGAGCAAGGTAACACTATAATAAACTAGGGACTGTAGCACAACAGGGTAAAAGTGCTTTTATATATAAAACTGAATACATCAGCAATGTGTCGCTACTTTATTCTAAATGACAGTTTCATTGTGGGAACAAAAGTCAAGAATGTTTTATTGTCATATACCATACACAGTGTTGGAATTTGTTAGCGTGAGGTGGGAGACCTCAATGGAACAATGAGGATAAAGTATTCGAGAAGGGGTTCATCAGCTACGACACTTTCCAAGGTTTCCTTCCAACATGGCTGCCTCAATGTTTATATCACCAAAAACGACACATCACATCCACGAGTTATTCTATCCGTAAAGCATAAATTAATGGCACTAAAAAAAATATTAGATTTTTATATAGACTTAATACTTAAAAATAGTTACAAGTTTTAGATAAATATCTAAACAGCTAAAGGGAAATGTACAATAAAATTATAAAATGAAAGGTGAAAATATGCCTTATTTAAACATGTAGGTACCTAAAATGTAAAGGTGTGGTAATGAGTGCACCTGCAAGTAGGTGCAACAGTACCTGCAAGTAGGTGCAACAGTACCTGCAAGTAGGTGCAACAGTACCTGCAAGTAGGTGCAACAGTACCTGCAAGTAGGTGCAACAAACTGTGTGCACACTGACCAGTACTGCCAACTGTGCAGTGACTAATAGTTTAATTATAAATACGTGTACACTATGAAGGTCATTATAGAAAATGAAACCCACTAACATTCTTTATAAAGTATATACTTTGTGTCTTGTCAACTTTCTAATTCACCTTCATTGTTAGACACAGACAGTCGACTATAATTATCATCATGGTCATTATTTTACCAAGAAGTGCTAAACAATATTACAAACCTATGTTATAAATGTGGAAATCCGAAACTTGGCAACTGAGAATGTATAAGAGGAATGATGAGAAACTTGGCATCTGAGAATGAGTGAGGAATGATGAGAAACTTGGCATCTGAGAATGAGTGAGGAATGATGAGAAACTTGGCATCTGAGAATGAGTGAGGAATGATGAGAAACTTGGCAACTGAGAATGTATGAGTGAGGAATGATGAGAAACTTGGCATCTGAGAATGTATGAGTGAGGAATGATGAGAAACTTGGCATCTGAGAATGAGTGAGGAATGATGAGAAACTTGGCATCTGAGGAATGAGTGAGGAATGATGAGAAACTTGGCATCTGAGAATGAGTGAGGAATGATGAGAAACTTGCCATCTGAGAATGAGTGAGGAATGATGAGAAACTTGGCAACTGAGAATGTATGAGTGAGGAATGATGAGAAACTTGGCATCTGAGAATGTATGAGTGAGGAATGATGAGAAACTTGGCAACTAAGAAGGTATGAGAGAGGAATGATGAGAAACTTGGCAACTGAGAATGAGTGAGGAATGATGAGAAACTTGGCATCTGAGAATGAGTGAGGAATGATGAGAAGCTTGACAACTGAGAATGAGTGAGGAATGATGAGAAACTTGGCAACTGAGAATGAGTGAGGAATGATGAGAAGCTTGGCATCTGAGGAATGAGTGAGGAATGATGAGAAACTTGGCATCTGAGGAATGAGTGAGGAATGATGAGAAACTTGGCAACTGAGAATGAGTGAAGAATGATGAGAAACTTGGCATCTGAGGAATGAGTGAGGAATGATGAGAAACTTGGCATCTGAGGAATGAGTGATGATGAGAAACTTGGCATCTGAGAATGAGTGAGGAATGATGAGAAACTTGGCATCTGAGAATGAGTGAGGAATGATGAAAAACTTGGTATCTGAGGAATGAGTGAGGAATGATGAGAAACTTGGCATCTGAGGAATGAGTGAGAAATGATGAGAAACTTGGCATCTGAGAATGAGTGAGGAATGATGAGAAACTTGGCATCTGAGGAATGAGTGAGGAATGATGAGAAACTTGGCATCTGAGAATGAGTGAGGAATGATGAGAAACTTGGCATCTGAGGAATGAGTGAGAAATGATGAGAAACTTGGCATCTGAGAATGAGTGAGGAATGATGAGAAACTTGGCATCTGAGGAATGAGTGAGGAATGATGAGAAACTTGGCATCTGAGAATGAGTGAGGAATGATGAGAAACTTGGCATCTGAGAATGAGTGAGGAATGATGAGAAACTTGGCATCTGAGAATGAGGAATGATGAGAAACTTGGAATCTGAGGAATGAGTGAGGAATGATGAGAAACTTGGCATCTGAGGAATGAGTGAGGAATGATTAGAAACTTGGCAACTGAGAATGAGTGAGGAATGATGAGAAACTTGGCAACTGAGAATGTATGAGTGAGGAATGATGAGAAACTTGGCATCTGAGAATGTATGAGTGAGGAATGATGAGAAACTTGGCATCTGAGAATGTATGAGTGAGGAATTATGAGAAACTTGGCAACTAAGAAGGTATGAGAGAGGAATGATGAGAAACTTGGCATCTGAGGAATGAGTGAGAAATGATGAGAAACTTGGTATCTGAGGAATGAGTGAGGAATGATGAGAAACTTGGCAACTGAGAATGAGTGAGGAATGATGAGAAACTTGGCATCTGAGAATGTACGAGAGGAATGATGAGAAACTTGGCATCTGAGAATGTATGAGAGGAATGATGAGAAACTTGAGAATTGAGAATGAGTGAGGAATGATGAGAAACTTGACAACTGAGAAGGTATGAGAGAGGAATGATGAGAAACTTGGCATCTGAGAATGTATGAGTGAGGAATTATGAGAAACTTGGCAACTGAGAATGATGAGAAACTTGACAAATGAGAAGGTATGAGAGAGCAATGATGAGAAACTTGGCATGTGAGAATGTATGAGAGAGGAATGATGAGAAACTTGGCAACTGAGGATGTAAGTTGATAATCATCATAAAAGAGTGATGAAGAAGCAAGTTATTATAATAGTGAGTTTTAGCTTGGGTTAAGATGTAGAGTCGTGTCCACTACCATCATTCACTAATGTCTTCAACTCTGAGAAGCAATGAACTGTCACCTGCACCAGCTGATACTGCACTCACGTCAAGTTTGCTTCACTGACAATGATAGTCACAACATCTGGATATATATACCTTTGATGAATTCCTAGGCTTTGGGCCAGGCTCGTATGGTGCTTGCCTGGTCAACAAGGCTGTTCCTGCTGATGGCCAAGATTTGGGACAACACCCCAAAGTACTTTCCAGGTATATATTATTACTCCGCTAAAATGAGTACATGCTTAAGACTTTAAAACGTTCAAAGTAATTTAAATGCTCTATTGGCACTATGCGGGCCGTAAACTATCTCTGGCACTGTGCTTGCCAGGCTGCAGTCTAAGTCAATTTATGAATGCAAGGATGAACACGAGTGGTGATTTATACACTGATTTGTCAAGTGCTGCCGTACTGTGGATATTACACCAGGTGCTACTGTGCTGTGGGTATTACACCAGGTGCTACTGTGCTGTGGGTATTACACCAGGTGCTACTGTGCTGTGGGTATTACACCAGGTGCTACTGTGCTGTGGGTATTACACCAGGTACTACTGTGCTGTGGGTATTACACCAGGTGCTATTGTGCTGTGGGTATTACACCAGGTACTACTGTGCTGTGGGTATTACACCAGGTGCTACTGTGCTGTGGGTATTACACCAGGTGCTACTGTGCTGTGGGTATTACACCAGGTGCTACTGTGCTGTGGGTATTACACCAGGTGCTACTGTGCTGTGGATATTATACCAGGTGCTACTGTGCTGTGGATATTATACCAGGTGTTACTGTACTGTGGATATTATAAGAAGTGCTACTGTACTGTGAATATTATACCAGGTGTTACTGTGCTGTGGATATTATACCAGGTGCTACTGTGCTGTGGATATTATACCAGGTACTACTGTGCTGTGGGTATTACACCAGGTGCTATTGTGCTGTGGGTATTACACCAGGTACTACTGTGTTGTGGGTATTACACCAGGTGCTACTGTGCTGTGGGTATTACACCAGGTGCTACTGTGGTGTGGGTATTACACCAGGTGCTACTGTGCTGTGGATATTATACCAGGTGCTACTGTGCTGTGGATATTATACCAGGTGCTACTGTACTGTGGATATTATACCAGGTGTTACTGTACTGTGGATATTATACCAGGTGCTACTGTGCTGTGGATATTATACCAGGTGTTACTGTACTGTGGATATTATAAGAAGTGCTACTGTACTGTGAATATTATACCAGGTGTTACTGTGCTGTGGATATTATACCAGGTGCTACTGTGCTGTGGATATTATACCAGGTGCTACTGTGCTGTGGATATTATATCAGGTGCTATTGTGCTGTGGATATTATACCAGGTGCTACTGTGCTGTGGATATTATACCAGGTGCTACTGTGCTGTGGATATTATACCAGGTGCTACTGTGCTGTGGATATTATACCAGGTGCTACTGTGCTGTAATTATACCAGGTGCTACTGTGCTGTGGATATTATACCAGGTGCTACTGTGCTGTGGATATTATACCAGGTGCTACTGTGCTGTGGATATTATACCAGGTGCTACTGTGCTGTTTATATTATACCAAGTGCTACTGTGCTGTGGATATTATACCAAGTGCTACTGTGCTGTGGATATTATACCAAGTGCTACTGTGCTGTGGATATTATACCAAGTACTACTGTGCTGTGGATATTATACCAAGTGCTACTGTGCTGTGGATATTATACCAAGTGCTACTGTGCTGTGGATATTATACCAAGTGCTACTGTGCTGTGGATATTATACCATGTGCTACTGTGCTGTGGATATTATACCAAGTGCTACTGTGCTGTGGATATTATACCAAGTGCTACTGTGATGTGGATATTATACCAAGTGCTACTGTGCTGTGGATATTATACCAAGTGCTACTGTGCTGTGGATATTATACCAAGTGCTACTGTGCTGTGGATATTATACCAGGTGCTACTGTGCTGTTTATATTATACCAAGTGCTACTGTGCTGTGGATATTATACCAAGTGCTACTGTTCTGTGGATATTATACCAAGTGCTACTGTGCTGTGGATATTATACCAAGTGCTACTGTGCTGTGGATATTATACCAAGTGCTACTGTGCTGTGGATATTATACCAAGTGCTACTGTGCTGTGGATATTACACCAGGTGCTACTGTGCTGTTTATATTATACCAAGTGCTACTGTGCTGTGGATATTATACCAAGTGCTACTGTGCTGTGGATATTATACCAAGTGCTACTGTGCTGTGGATATTATACCAAGTGCTACTGTGCTGTGGATATTATACCAAGTGCTACTGTGCTGTGGATATTACACCAGGTGCTACTGTGCTGTTTATATTATACCAAGTGCTACTGTGCTGTGGATATTATACCAAGTGCTACTGTGCTGTGGATATTATACAAAGTGCTACTGTGCTGTGGATATTATACCAAGTGCTACTGTGCTGTGGATATTATACCAAGTGCTACTGTGCTGTGGATATTATACCAAGTGCTACTGTGCTGTGGATATTATACCAAGTGCTACTGTGCTGTGGATATTATACCATGTGCTACTGTGCTGTGGATATTATACCATGTGCTACTGTGCTGTGGATATTATACCAAGTGCTATTGTGATGTGGATATTATACTCAAATTCGGCTACTGTGCTGTGGATATTATACCATGTGCTACTGTGCTGTGGATATTATACCAAGTGCTACTGTGCTGTGGATATAATACCATGTGCTACTATGCTGTGGATATTATACCAAGCGCTACTGTGCTGTGGATATTATACCATGTGCTACTGTGCTGTGGATATTATACCAAGTGCTACTGTGCTGTGGATATTATACCATGTGCTACTGTGCTGTGGATATTATACCAAGTGCTACTGTGCTGTGGATATTATACCAAGTGCTACTGTACTGTGGATATTATACCATGTGCTACTGTGCTGTGGATATTATACCATGTGCTACTGTGCTGTGGATATTATACCAAGTGCTACTGTGCTGTGGATATTATACCATGTGCTACTGTGCTGTGGATATTATACCAAGTGCTACTGTGCTGTGGATATTATACCAGGTGCTACTGTGCTGTGGATATTATAAATGTACACAGAAAGCAAAATATCAAACAAATCTGAGGTTCGTCTTGTTTCATGAAGAGACACGCTTAGTTGATTAGCAACAGTCACACGCTTAGTTGATTAGCAACAGTCACACGCTTAGTTGATTAGCAACAGTCACACGCTTAGTTGATTAGCAACAGTCACACGCTTAGTTGATTAGCAACAGTCACACGCTTAGTTGATTAGCAACAGTCACACGCTTAGTTGATTAGCAACAGTCACACGCTTAGTTGATTAGCAACAGTCACACACTTAGTTGATTAGCAACGTCACACTTAGTTGATTAGCAACGTCACACTTAGTTGATTAGCAACAGTCACACCTTAGTTGATTAGCAACAGTCACACCTTAGTTGATTAGCAACAGTCACACACTTAGTTGATTAGCAACAGTCACACACTTAGTTGATTAGCAACAGTCACACACTTAGTGGATTAGCAACAGTCACACACTTAGTGGATTAGCAACAGTCACACACTTAGTGGATTAGCAACAGTCACACACTTAGTGGATTAGCAACAGTCACACACTTAGTGGATTAGCAACAGTCACACACTTAGTGGATTAGCAACAGTCACACGCTTAGTGGATTAGCAACAGTCACACGCTTAGTTGATTAGCAACAGTCACACGCTTAGTTGATTAGCAACAGTCACACGCTTAGTTGATTAGAAACAGTCACACACTTAGTTGATTAGCAACAGTCACACGCTTAGTTGATTAGCAACAGTCACACGCTTAGTTGATTAGCAACAGTCACACGCTTAGTTGATTAGCAACAGTCACACGCTTAGTTGATTAGCAACAGTCACACGCTTAGTTGATTAGCAACAGTCACACGCTTAGTTGATTAGCAACAGTCACACGCTTAGTTGATTAGCAACAGTCACACGCTTAGTTGATTAGCAACAGTCACACGCTTAGTTGATTAGCAACAGTCACACGCTTAGTTGATTAGCAACAGTCACACGCTTAGTTGATTAGCAACAGTCACACACTTAGTTGATTAGCAACAGTCACACACTTAGTTGATTAGCAACAGTCACACACTTAGTTGATTAGCAACAGTCACACACTTAGTTGATTAGCAACAGTCACACGGCATCCTTGTGTCTTTATGATTGTCCTGGAGTATTATCATACTGATGGGCAAGCAGCCCTAAACCCGATGGGGTCATGAGAGGAATAAGGTTTCGTTAGGTGTAAGGTTGGGTAGGTCAGGTTCCTTGGATCAGGATGTCTTAAGAGGCACGTAAGTACCCTTGTCTCCTAATAAAGTGTTCATTTTTCACTATAATCTACCTAGTCCATAATTACTATCGCATTTGCTTTGTCTATTTCGTAAGGTGAAGTCTAGAATCTTGCCTTAATTCATGGTATAACTTAAATCTTTGGGGACAATTGTGTTGCTGAGGTCTCAGACCTCTGCAACACAATTGTTAAGTTATACCATGAATTAAGGAAAGATCCTGGACTTCACCTTACGAAACAGACAAAGCAAATGCGATAGTAATTTTGGACAAGGTAGATTATACTGGGAAATATACATGTTATTACGTGCCTCTTAAGCATCATGATGTCACCTTTGAAAGTAAGACTTCTCGGTGTGTCCCCTTCCATGTTTTGCAACATTCACAAGGTTACACAAACTTTGACTATTCTCAATGTTGTCTGCAATAAATGCCACTATTGTAAGCGACCCAAGTTTATCATCACATCACTCGTTGCAAAACTGTGATAGTTATGTTGGTTCCCGAGAAGAGTTTATATTGCAGATCCACTCACCACGAGTGAACATTTGCCCCATTAACAACACTACGTTTAAGACCCTAATAGTTGACACTACTGGTGACATCGACTTCATCAATGGATGTTTTAAATGATTCCTATCAACCACCTTCTCTACTCTTCAATTTCCACTTTCGTTGTCAAATGTACCGTCTTATGCAACTCGTAATGCTGTACTGATTCAACATTTCCTAACCGATCTCTCTCAGTGAATTTATGTGGAAATAGCGGTGTGCTTTACATACCTGTGTGGTGAGAAAGTCCAGGTGTAAACCAACAGGTTCTGATGCGGCCACCACGCTGAATCACACACGGAAATAATTCTCAAGTAAACACTAAGATTCACACTTTCTTCTTCCCTATCAAATCAATGTTTAGCCGGTACGAATAACGAAGCTGAACTTATCGGGTGTTCGAGAAGGAAGAACAATAACTAGAGCACACGAATGAGAAGCGAGTAGAGTATCACGGGTAACGAGTGAGAGAAGAGAGAGGCACTGATACAATGTACTTGGCTCCACGGCACCAACACCACTGACTTGCTTGGCTGGTAGTGTCCCTCACACAGGGCACCACCACCACCCCCACCCACCAACAAACTCCTCCCACTACTACACACGCACGCACGCACGCACGCACGCACGCACACACGCACGCACGCACGCACACGCGCACACACACACACGCACGCACACACACACACATACACACACACACACACACACCAATCACTGACTCGGGGAGATATTTGTACACTTGCTTCACTCTCAATATTCTTAACAAGGTTGTCCCACATTTTAAACTGCAGTTTCAGCATAGTACTAACACTGTCACTGAAAGAAAAAATGCATTAAAAACAATGAATTTCTACAGCATTACAAGAGGGCCGAGCCAGATGGTATTTGTTAATTAAGGAAGCGGAAGGTAAAAGGAAGGAGGGGTAGCAAGGATTGTCTTAGGACTTAACTACCTGTGTATGTTGCAGGTTGGTGCAATAACTACCTGTGTATGTGGCAGGTTGGTGCAATAACTACCTGTGTATGTGGCAGGTTGGTGCAATAACTACCTGTGTATGTGGCAGGTTGGTGCAATAACTACCTGTGTATGTGGCAGGTTGGTGCAATAACTACCTGTGTATGTGGCAGGTTGGTGCAATAACTACCTGTGTATGTAGCAGGTTGGTGCAATAACTAACTGTGTATGTGGCAGGTTGTTGCAATAACTACCTGTATATGTGGCAGGTTGGTGCAATAACTACCTGTGTATGTGGCAGGTTGGTGCAATAACTACCTGTGTATGTGGCAGGTTGGTGCAATAACTACCTGTGTATGTGGCAGGTTGTTGCAATAACTACCTGTGTATGTAGCAGGTTGGTGCAATAACTGTGTATGTGGCAGGTTGTTGCAATAACTACCTGTGTATGTGGCAGGTTGGTGCAATAACTACCTGTGTATGTGGCAGGTTGGTGCAATAACTACCTGTGTATGTGGCAGGTTGGTGCAATAACTACCTGTGTATGTGGCAGGTTGGTGCAATAACTACCTGTGTATGTGGCAGGTTGGTGCAATAACTACCTGTGTATGTGGCAGGTTGTTGCAATAACTACCCGTGTATGTGGCAGGTTGGTGCAATAACTACCCGTGTATGTGGCAGGTTGGTGCAATAACTACCTGTGCATGTGGCAGGTTGGTGCAATAACTACCTGTGTATGTGGCATGTTGTTGCAATAACTACCTGTGTATGTGGCAGGTTGTTGCAATAACTACCTGTGTATGTGGCAGGTTGGTGCAATAACTACCCGTGTATGTGGCAGGTTGGTGCAATAACTACCCGTGTATGTGGCAGGTTGGTGCAATAACTACCCGTGTATGTGGTAGGTTGGTGCAATAACTACCCGTGTATGTGGCAGGTTGGTGCAATAACTACCTGTGCATGTGGCAGGTTGGTGCAATAACTACCTGTGTATGTGGCAGATTGTTGCAATAACTACCTGTGTATGTGGCAGGTTGGTGCAATAACTACCTGTGTATGTGGCAGGTTGGTGCAATAACTACCTGTGTATGTGGCAGGTTGGTGCAATAACTACCTGTGTATGTGGCAGGTTGGTGCAATAACTACCTGTGTATGTGGCAGGTTGGTGCAATAACTACCTGTGTATGTGGCAGGTTGGTGCAATAACTACCTGTGTATGTTTCTGGCTGGTGCAATAACTACCTGTGTATGTGGCAGGTTCGTGCAATAACTACCTGTGTATGTGGCAGGTTCGTGCAATAACTACCTGTGTATGTGGCAGGTTGGTGCAATAACTACAACAGAAGAAACACTGTAAAGTGTCAAGTACAATTACTGTATTCACACAAATAGAGCTAAACCCACGTGGATCATTCATGGCGCATACTAATTTGGTACACACCTTGCCTTCACCTTACACTGGCTATATACTGCTAGAAATGTGATTAAGTGAAATTATATTATTATTATATATATATATATATATATATATATATATATATATATATATATATATATATATATATATATATATAATATACATTCAGGCTTGTTTTAAAATATTTTAGGGAGTAAAGTATACTACAAGTTAGTGTTAATGTGAAATATAGACTTAATTACCTTCCCCCTCACCATTCTGGCCAGCAGTCTGGTGGCCTAACATATATGTCGTGCCGAATAGGTAAAACTTGAGATTTTGGCTTAAATAGCAACGCTCTTCTTGCCGAATAAGGCAAGCTAAAATTTGTATATGCAATAATTTCGCAAAAATCATTCTGAACTTATCTAAAATATATTTAGTTGGATTAGGCTAAACTAAATTGTGCTTGTTATAATAAGGTTAGGTAAGTTTTCTAAGGTTCTTCTGGTACAAAATTATTAATTTTTACATTACATAAATGAAAAAAAAATATCTTTAAACGTATAAGAGAAAATTTTAGAAAGGACTTAATTTTAAACGAGTTCTTGCTAATTGACCAATTTTACCTATTCGGCACGACATATATATAAATAAAGTGTAATGAACACTTGTCAGTGCTCAATAATCCACTTGAAGACAGAAACACAGATGATTAATTGGTCTGTATATTTCGGTCCCCTTCTGGGATCCTCTTCGGCAGATACATAAATGGAGTGGAGGGACGTTGTCAAGCAGTTAGTAGGTGAGAAAACAGGTCCAGAAGAGAAACAAGAAATCTGGGTATGAGGTTCCTTTGTACTATGTAATCCCTGACACAATGCCAGCACGACGCTGGTGTTGTTACACTGGGCGCTGGTATGTACTTCTTGACGGCGAATTTTGATATGACGTCTGGTTTCCACTGTCCTTGTGAAATGTTCAAACTGTGAGTGATAAATATGAGAGCAGATTCTATACTTTTGTAGTTGTAGATGCAGTGTGATTTGTGTTTGATGGTGGCAGCTTCCCAGTGAATACTGAGACTGTTAATGCCGACATGTTGAAAAATGGCTGAGTTATCCTGTGCATAACGTATAGCCCTCTGGTGTTCAGTGATCCTTGTAGACAGTGTTCGTCCTGTCTGCCCTATGTATGCTTGGCTGCAGTCTTAACATGGTATCTGGTAAACCCCTGGTGTGTCTTGCGTTGCTATATGTCTGTGTTTCTTAGAAAAAGAGATTCCCTAGTTTGTTTGTCACTTTGTTGAGACGACTGAATGTGCCTTGGTGGTAGGTACCTTGGTGGTAGGTGCCTTGGTGGTAGGTACCTTGGTGGTAGGTGCCTTGGTGGTAGGTACCTTGGTGGTAGGTGCCTTGGTGGTAGGGTACCATGAGTTGAGATTTGCTGGATGGGGTTAGGTTTTTGTCAAGTGTCGTGAGTGCACGTAAGAACAGAGTCAAGACGGTGCTCTTCTTAATCTAGATTGAATGGTGGCTATAGCAATGAAGATAGTTGGCAGCGTGAGTGGGCTTCCTAATAAACTGAGAAGGCAGCCTCATCGTGTTATTTATGGCGAGGAGAATATCAAAGAATGGAAGATGATTTTTTGTTTCCCATTTAAGTTTGAACCGTATAGAGGGAACAAGATGGTTAAGATTCTCAAAAAAATAAACTGTGTCAAAGCTGCCCCCAACTATCGTCGTATATGGTGGAGACCATCAACGTACCTGTACCAGATCATGTCTGGTGGTTTGATGCTGAGAAGAATGGTAGTGTCATAGTACTCGCTAACCTATACACGGAATACTATGGCACTACCATCCTTCCCAGCATCAAACCACCAGACATGATCTGCTACAGGTACGTTGATGACGTCTCCACCATATACGACGAGAGTTGAGCCACCTTTCACATATATTTCATTGCAGATTACATAAGTATTGGTAGTTACAATATAAACTGAGTGCAAGGAGAGCCAATGACATGCCATGGCATTAGGGGCAGCTTAATCTAGTAACTTACAGACTATGTACATAATATTAGAGAAATTTATTGAGTTTATTCTAGTTAAAATTTGTTTTCAAATTACAATATGATGATATTATACTGTTAAAATTATCATATGATGATATTAGATTGTAACAAGCGTTTAGGAGAATGGTAATATGGAATTGAGATTATCTTAAGGAAAATAACATTGAGCATTTTTGCAGTAACTTATAGTATGAGTATTTAGTTTTGGGTGAGTAGGGGGTAACATAATAGTAACATATTATTAAAAATTGAAATTATCTTATAGGAAAGTAATATTGAGCATTTTTGAAAGAAGTTTATAGTATGATTATTTAGTTTTGGGTGAGTAGGTGGTTTTTGAGTAGAGCCTTAAATTGATTTTCAAACAAGGTTATCTTAATATTTACTGGTAATGAATTCCAGATTCTGGGGCCCTTTATGTGCATAGAATTTTTACATAGGTTGATATGACCTCGGGGTATATAAAAAAAGTGATTTGTGTCTTGTGTTGTGGTCATGGGTCCTATTAAAGTTGGTGAGGAGAATTTTGAACGGAGAGTTTATATTAGATTGTAAAGTTTTATATATGTAGTAGGCACAAGAATAAGTATGAATGTTCTTTACGGTGAGTAGTTTTAGACTTTTGAATATTGGTGAAGTATAATGTCTAGAGTGGGAATTTGTTATCATTCTGACTGCAACCTTTTGCTGGGTTATGAGTGGTCTAAGGTGATTTAATGTTGTTGATCCCCATGCACAGATTCCATAGGTGAGATAAGGGTAGATAAGTGAATGATATAGTGCAAGGAGAGCTGATTGTGGCACATAATAGCGTATCTTTGATAATATGCCTACTGTCTGAGATTTTCTTGGAAATTTGTTGTATGTGTGTTTGGAATTTAAGGCTACTGTCAAGGTGGATTCCTAGGAATTTTCCCTCTGTGAGTCTTGTGATGGGTGAACAATTGAGCGTTATGTTAAGTGGAACATTTGTTACTTTGCCTCCAAACAGTATGAAGTAGGTATTGTCAGTATTGAGAGTAAGCTTGTTAGTCGTCATCCATGTTGATATTTTCTGCAATTCGGCATTAACAGTGTTGCCCAGTATAACTGGATTTGGGTGAGAGAAGACATATGTTGTGTCATCTGCAAATAAAATGGATTTGAGTAGTTGTGATGCATTCGGTAGGTCATTTATGTAAATGAGGAATAGGAGTGGCCCCAGGACACTTCCTTGAGGGACTCCGACTGTAATTTGTTGTGTGGAAGAGTTCGCTCCATTTGTGTACACGTATTGGCTTCTGTTGCTAAGGTATGACTTTAGGTAGTTGAGTGGGTGCCCCCTTATACCATAGTGTGCTAATTTTGTGAGCAGTAAATCATGGTCGACTGTATCAAAAGCTTTGCGTAGATCAATGAAGATTCCCAGTGGGACTTCTTTCGTCTCAAGTGCGGTGTATATTAACTCCAACATGTGCATAATAGCATCGTTTGTGCTCTTGTTTGTTATGAATCCAAATTGACATTTAAAATTAAGTCCTTTCTAAAATTTTCTCTTATACGTTTAAAGATATATTTTTTTCATTTATGTTAACGTAAAAATTTATAATTTTGTACCAAGAGAAACTTTGAAAACCTACCTAACCTTATTACAACAAGTGCAATTTAATTCAGCCTAACCCAACTAAATATATTTTAGATACGTTTACAATAATTTAATAATAAACAAACACAATGAACTATATTTTTTTCGTTAGGTTCAGAATGATTTTGGCGAAATTATTGCATACACAAATTTTCGCTTGTCTTATATGGCAAGACGAGCGTTGCTATTTAAGCCAAAATCGCAAGTTTTACCTAATCGGTAAATATATATATATATATATATATATATATATATATATATATATATATATATATATATATATATATATATATATGTATGTATAATGTCGTGTCATATAGGTAAAAGTTGCGATTTTGGCTTAAATACCAACACTTTTCTTACCGAATAAGGAAAGCGAAAATTTGTGTATGCAATAATTTCGCAAAAATCATTCTGAACCTAACGAAAAAAAAATATTTCATTGTGTTTGTTTATTATTAAATTACTGTAAACTTATCTAAAATATATTTAGTTGGATTAGGCTAATTTAAACTGTGCTTGTTATAATAAGGTTAGTTAAGTTTTCTAAGATTCTTCTGGAATAAAATTATTAATTTTTAAATTAACATAAATGAAAAAATATATCTTTAAACGTATAAGAGAAAATTTTAGAAAAGACTTAATTTTAAATAAGTTCTTGTCAATTGACCAGTTTTATCTATATGGCACGACATTATTTATATATATATATATATATATATATATATATATATATATATATATATATATATATATATATATATATATATATATATATATCAGTGATTAAAAGCAACATTAAATAAATTTAAGTTGACCTATGATGTACATAGCAGAATTTAGCTAAAACAAATGACACTAGTTTATGTTAGGTTAGGTGAGGTTTCTACGTAAGGTTTGGTCCAAAAATAAAACATTTTATATCACTGTCAATTAAAATATATCTTTAAAAAAAGTATTTGGAAAAGTTCAATTTTTAAGGGAATTCGGCCTACTAGGGAAGTTCGGCTTATTAGGCAGGACCTACATATAATACACACATACATTTTGTGATTTGACAGTACCCAAATTTTTTCCGATTCCGATACCCAATTTTCGGCCGATACTGATACTTATATATATTTTTTAATCATTATGACTATGTTCAATGTATAAGGGAATGGTTACTGCGCAGTGTGTATTAAATAACTAAATCTATCTCCATATTTATTAGTTTGATAAAAACATAATCAAGAATAACGAAAATAAAATTTTGAATTTCCAGTTGCATTACCCTGAAATTAAATTTAAAGCTTTATTTGTTTAATGGGGAGGGGGATAACTGGAAAAAGTATTTATTTTAATAACTGGAAATTCAAAATCTAAATTTGTATTTCAGAACTTGAGCAGTCTCTCTCTCTCTCTCTCTCTCTCTCTATATATATATATATATATATATATATATATATATATATATATATATATATATATATATATATATATATATCTCACTCTCTCTCCATTATTAAAATGAATTAACTGACACTTTCCCAATATACAGTTTGATAGTATACTTCAGACAGTGCTGAGTTCTTGTAACATCCTGGATGACGGGGATAGTATACTTCAGACAGTGGTGAGTTCTTGTAACATCCTGGATGACAGGGATAGTATACTTCAGATAGTGCTGAGTTCTTGTAACATCCTGGATGACGGGGATAGTATACTTCAGACAGTGCTGAGTTCTTGTAACATCCTGGCTGACGGGGATAGTATACTTCAGATAGTGCTGAGTTCTTGTAACATCCTGGATGACAGGGATAGTATACTTCAGACAGTGCTGAGTTCTTTAACATCCTGGATGACGGGATAGTATACTTCAGAAGTGTGAGTTCTTGTAACATCCTGGATGACAGGGATAGTATATTCAGAGTGCTGAGTTCTTGTAAATCTGGATGACGGATGTTATTCGAATCTGGTTCTGACATCTATACGATAGTTATTCTAATCCTGGTTCTGAAATCTGTGAAGGTAGTTCTTAACATCTGATTCTGTAAATCTGAGACGGTAGTTCTTAACATGTGAGTTGTATCTGAGACAGGTAGTTTTCATGATGGGTTTGTAATCGGATGCGGGTTTACACTGGTGAGTTTGTAACATTCTGGATAGGGATTTGTTAATCTGTGAGGTTGTAACTCGGAGCGGGTAATCTTAGAATCTGGTGACTGGATACGATAGTTTCAGACGTGTGATTCTTGAAATCTGGATGACAGGATTATACTTCAGAAGTGGTGAGTTCTTGTAACATCCTGGATGACGGGATAGTATACTTCAGACAGTGAGTTCTTTAACATCCTGATGACAGGATAGTATACTCAGACAGTGTGAGTTCTTGTAACATCCGATGACGGATAGTATACTAGAAGTGTGAGTTCTTGTAACATCCTGATGACGGGATGATACTAGAATGGGTTCTTGTAACATCCTATGACGGGATAGATACTCAGAAGTGTGAGTTCTGAAATCCGATGACGGGATAGTATCAGAAGTGTGAGTTCTTGTAACATCCTGATGACGGATAGTATACTTCAGAATGTGAGTTCTAACATCCTGATGAGGGATAGATACTTCAGAAGTGTGAGTTCTGTAACATCGATGACGATAGTATACTAGAAGTGTGAGTTCTTGAACATCCTGATGACAGGATAGTATACTTCAGACAGTGCTGAGTTTGTAACATCCGATGACGGATGTAATGAAGTGCTGAGTTTGTAACATCCTGATGACGGGGATAATACTAGAAGTGTGAGTTCTGTAAATCCTGATGACGGATGATATAGAAGTGTGAGTTCTTGTAACATCCTGATGACAGGATAGTACTGACAGTGTGAGTTCTGTAACATCCGATGACGGATAGTATCTGAATGTGAGTTCTTTAACATCCGATGACGGATAGATACTTCGAAGAGTTCTTAACATCTGATGACGGATGTATACTAGACCCTGGATGACAGGGATAGTATACTTCAGAAGTGCTGAGTTCTTGTAACATCCTGGATGACGGGGATAGTATACTTCAGACAGTGGTGAGTTCTTGTAACATCCTGGATGACAGGGATAGTATACTTCAGATAGTGCTGAGTTCTTGTAACATCCTGGATGACAGGGATAGTATACTTCAGATAGTGCTGAGTTCTTGTAACATCCTGGATGACAGGGATAGTATACTTCAGACAGTGCTGAGTTCTTGTAACATCCTGGATGACAGGGATAGTATACTTCAGATAGTGCTGAGTTCTTGTAACATCCTGGATGACAGGGATAGTATACTTCAGACAGTGCTGAGTTCTTGTAACATCCTGGATGACAGGGATAGTATACTTCAGATAGTGCTGAGTTCTTGTAACATCCTGGATGACGGGGATAGTATACTTCAGACAGTGCTGAGTTCTTGTAACATCCTGGATGACAGGGATAGTATACTTCAGACAGTGCTGAGTTCTTGTAACATCCTGGATGACAGGGATAGTATACTTCAGACAGTGCTGAGTTCTTGTAACATCCTGGATGACGGGGATAGTATACTTCAGACAGTGGTGAGTTCTTGTAACATCCTGGATGACAGGGATAGTATACTTCAGACAGTGCTGAGTTCTTGTAACATCCTGGATGACGGGATAGTATACTTCAGACAGTGGTGAGTTCTTGTAACATCCTGGATGACAGGGATAGTATACTTCAGACAGTGGTGAGTTCTTGTAACATCCTGGATGACAGGGATAGTATACTTCAGACAGTGGTGAGTTCTTGTAACATCCTGGATGACAGGGATAGTATACTTCAGACAGTGGTGAGTTCTTGTAACATCCTGGATGACAGGGATAGTGTACTTCAGATAGTGCTGGAATAATGGGTATAGTGAGAATACTATACTTATTAACACGCCTTTACTGGCGCTATTAAAAAAAAAAAAAAAAACTTTAAATATTTCTCAATTTTCTTTTTTGAAGTTCTATTTGATATATAACTCTCTATAATCTTGTAAGATAAGTCTATGACTTTCTATTTTATAAAAAGTCCAACTTGATAAAAAAATCTATAAGTGATGCAAATTGGCACATATTAAGCCCAATTTCAGTAAAATAATATTTCCAATTACGATAAACCAGTGTTTAAATGTTTGAATTATTATTATTATATTATGGGGAAGCACTAAACCCATAAAGTGTTTGAAGCCAACCGGAGTAGGCATTCTTTAGGTACTACATGAAACCAATTAAAACAATACTTATGGAATGCATCAATGTTATTTTGAAGCAGATAATACGAGGTATTCTTTACTCAATGATGGAAACTAATATTACGTTTGTTTCACAATGTTTTACCCAAGAAACTGGTAGATGTGCGCCTCCACACTTAATGATACGACACAAGTGAAACACTGAGGACATCTTTATTGGATACATTTAGGTCCTAGAACCGTGGTCACTCCAAATGGAGCGACCAAGGTCCCAGGACCGAAACGTATTCAATAAGTGTATGCACATGCTTCCTTTAATCCACACTCTCACTATCATTATATTTTCCTTCTGAAGATAAATGGTACAGAGAACCGACCAGATGATGAATTAAGACACATATGCAACACTTGGGTATCTTTACTGAGGAAACGTTTCGCCCCACAGTGGCTTCACCAAGCATTCTTCCGTGTATTGTAGTGAGAAGACACTGACGGAACGTTTCTACAATAAAGGTACCCAAGTATTGCACTAGTGTCTAATTCTTCCTGTGCACAACACTGCAGAGTCGTGCTAGTTATGGAAGCCATTCCAGGATGCTGGCAACGAGTCCTACAACTTCGGTCATAGAGCACCTATATATGCCAGTTGTTTCTATAATGTTGGCCTTGATACTGTACATCTGCGTTGAAAATTTGAACCCGATCGGAGGAGGCTTTCTCGTGTTATAATCAAAATAAAAGCAAGAAGAGAAAAAAAAATTCTGGCAGCCTAATAAGCAACACAATGTTTGTTTTGCTTTGATTACTCTGGGTTATTACGCATCCTAGCTTACTAATCCCAATCAAGTCCATCTCATATGTTGACAAAGGGCTCTTGATCCAGAGAACCGAAGTTACTTCAGAATAAGCCATACGGGTTAGCGCTTCTCCACGAGTATAATAATCTTGATGTAGCTCAGAATATCACTCAGGTTCATGGGGGTTCTCCTTCACCTCATTACCATCCATGGGGGACCACCACCCATCATTACCATCCATGGGGGACCACCACCCATCATTACCATCCATGCGGGGCCGCACCCACTACACACGCTGCTTGTTAGGTAAATGTTGGCCAATTTATGACTCGTCACCTCATTATAATTTATATGTTACAACCTCATTATAGTTTACACTATTCTCTTCAACACACTGAGAAATTTCAATTACTCCGATGTGGAAAACGTGAGGAAATTAAAATCTCATCAGAGTATAAAACAAATTCCAACCACACAATAGAGCGAAAAACTAATGTCAAAGACCTGGGAGTGATCATGTCAGAGGATCTCACCTTCAAGGACCATAACACTGTAGCAACCGCATCTGCTAGAAAAATGACAGGATAAATAATGAGAACCTTCAAAACCAGGGATGCCAAGCCCATGTTGACACTTTTCAAGTCGCTTGTTCTATCTAGGCTGGAATATTGCTGCACACTAACTGCACCTTTCAAGGCAGGTGAAATTGCTGAACTAGAAAATGTACAGAGAACCTTCACAGCACACATAACTGCGATAAACCACCTCAATTACTGGGAACGCTTGAAGTTCCTAAATCTGTACTTCCTAGAACGCAGGCGGGAGAGATACATTATTATATACACTTGGAAAATTCTAGAGGGATTAGTACCAAACTTGCACACGAGAGTCACTCCCTACGAAAGCAAAAGACTCGGCAGACGATGTAACATCCCCCCCAATGAAAAGCAGGGGTGCCACTAGCACGTTGAGAGACAACACAATAAGTGTCAGGGGCCCAAGACTGTTCAACTGCCTCCCAGCATACATAAGGGGGATTACCACTAAGCCCCTAGCTGTCTTCAAGCAGGCACTGGACAGGCACCTAAAGTCGGTACCTGACCAGCCAGGCTGTGGTTCGTACGTTGGACTGCGTGCGGCCAGCAGTAACAGCCTGGTTGATCAGGCCCAGATCCAACATGAGGCCTGGGCACAGACCGGGCCGCAGGGGCGTTGACCACTGGAACTCTCTTCAGGTAAACTCCAGGTAAACACCATGAAGGTTTATGAATATATCTTAATATATTTTGTGAAAAATATATTAATACAGTGAGAATAAAAGCCAGTCCTGTCATATTACATTACACAAAATAAGTTTCTTGTATTTGGAAATTACCAAATACCACAATAAGTGTCCGGGACCCAAGACTGTTCAACAGCCTCCCACCAGGCATAAGTTATTACTAATAGACCCCTGGGTGACTTCAAGAGGGAGCTGGACAGATGCTTAAAGTCGCTGCCAGATCAGCCGGGCTGGGGTTCATATGTTGGACTACGTGCGGTCAGCAGTAACAGCCTGGTTGAACAGGCCCTGATCCACCGGGAGGCCTGGTGGTGGACCGGGTCGCGGGGGCGTTGATCCCCGGAATACCCTCCAGGTAGACCCCAGGTAGGTACGTAAGTCCCTAAGATAGCCTGTCCCCCACACAGGGGTAAATGAAACATATCTTCATTACATAGAGAATAAATATATGAAATAAAAAAAATTAACAGCGGCTGTGTCCACACCTGACTGCGGTATATAAGACACTTGTGTGTACACTGATCAAGACTGATGGACTCCAGGCTGATGGACTCATTACCTCAAGCTCCTCATCTTCCACTGTTCTTCTCTGTACTGGACTCAAGAACCCACTGGCTGGAGAAACTTTTCCACATTAAACATTCACAAATGTTGCACAAGTCTTTCATTCTTCATGAAGCATGTTCACTCATCCTACCTTGATGGTGGTATGTTCACTCACAGGATGAGTATGTTCACTCATCCTACCTTGATGGTGGTATGTTCACTCACAGGATGAGTATGTTCACTCATCCTACCTTGATGGTGGTATGTTCACTCACAGGATGAGTATGTTCACTCATCCTACCTTGATGGTGGTATGTTCACTCACAGGATGAGTATGTTCACTCATCCTACCTTGATGGTGGTATGTTCACTCACAGGATGAGTATGTTCACTCATCCTACCTTGATGGTGGTATGTTCACTCACAGGATGAGTATCTTCACTCATCCTACCTTGATGGTGGTATGTTCACTCACAGGATGAGTATGTTCACTCATCCTACCTTGATGGTGGTATGTTCACTCACAGGATGAGTGGTGCTTCCTAATACTGTCTGTATAGTGCAATGTTCACTCACAGGATGAGTGGTGCTCTCATACTACTCTTGATGGTGAATGTTCACTCACAGGATGAGTGATGCTTCACTATCCTACCTGTATGTGTAATGTTCACTCACAGGATGAGTGGTGCTTCCTAATACTGTCTTATAGTGCAATGTTCACTCACAGGATGAGTGGTGCTTCCAATACTGTCTGTATAGGTGCAATGTTCACTCACAGGATGAGTGGTGCTTCCTAATACTGTCTGTATAGTGCAATGTTCACTCACAGGATGAGGGGTGCTTCCTAATACTGTCTGTATAGTGCAATGTTCACTCACAGGATGAGTGGTGCTTCCTAATACTGTCTGTATAGTGCAATGTTCACTCACAGGATGAGTGGTGCTTCCTAATACTGTCTGTATAGTGCAATGTTCACTCACAGGATGAGTGGTGCTTCCTAATACTGCCTGTATAGTGCAATGTTCACTCACAGGATGAGTGGTGGTGCCTAATACTGTCTGTATAGTGCAATGTTCACTCACAGGATGAGTGGTGCTGCCTAATACTGTCTGTATAGTGCAATGTTCACTCACAGGATGAGTGGTGGTGCCTAATACTGTCTGTATAGTGCAATGTTCACTCACAGGATGAGTGGTGGTGCCTAATACTGTCTGTATAGTGCAATGTTCACTCACAGGATGAGTGGTGGTGCCTAATACTGTCTGTATAGTGCAATGTTCACTCACAGGATGAGTGGTGCTGCCTAATACTGCCTGTATAGTGCAATGTTCACTCACAGGATGAGGGGTGCTTCCTAATACTGTCTGTATAGTGCAATGTTCACTCACAGGATGAGGGGTGCTTCCTAATACTGTCTGTATAGTGCAATGTTCACTCACAGGATGAGTGGTGCTGCCTAATACTGCCTGTATAGTGCAATGTTCACTCACAGGATGAGGGGTGCTTCCTAATACTGTCTGTATAGTGCAATGTTCACTCACAGGATGAGGGGTGCTTCCTAATACTGTCTGTATAGTGCAATGTTCACTCACAGGATGAGTGGTGCTGCCTAATACTGTCTGTATAGTGCAATGTTCACTCACAGGATGAGGGGTGCTTCCTAATACTGTCTGTATAGTGCAATGTTCACTCACAGGATGAGGGGTGCTTCCTAATACTGTCTGTATAGTGCAATGTTCACTCACAGGATGAGGGGTGCTTCCTAATACTGTCTGTATAGTGCAATGTTCACTCACAGGATGAGTGGTGCTTCCTAATACTGTCTGTATAGTGCAATGTTCACTCACAGGATGAGGGGTGCTTCCTAATACTGTCTGTATAGTGCAATGTTCACTCACAGGATGAGTGGTGCTTCCTAATACTGTCTGTATAGTGCAATGTTCACTCATAGGATGAGTGGTGCTTCCTAATACTGTCTGTATAGTGCAATGTTCACTCACAGGATGAGTGGTGCTTCCTAATACTGTCTGTATAGTGCAATGTTCACTCACAGGATGAGGGTGCTTCCTAATACTGTCTGTATAGTGCAATGTTCACTCACAGGATGAGTGGTGCTTCCTAATACTGTCTGTATAGTGCAATGTTCACTCACAGGATGAGGGGTGCTTCCTAATACTGTCTGTATAGTGCAATGTTCACTCATAGGATGAGTGGTGCTTCCTAATACTGTCTGTATAGTGCAATGTTCACTCACAGGATGAGTGGTGCTTCCTAATACTGTCTGTATAGTGCAATGTTCACTCACAGGATGAGTGGTGCTTCCTAATACTGTCTGTATAGTGCAATGTTCACTCACAGGATGAGTGGTGCTTCCTAATACTGTCTGTATAGTGCAATGTTCACTCACAGGATGAGTGGTGCTTCCTAATACTGTCTGTATAGTGCAATGTTCACTCATAGGATGAGTGGTGCTTCCTAATACTGTCTGTATAGTGCAATGTTCACTCACAGGATGAGTGGTGCTTCCTAATACTGTCTGTATAGTGCAATGTTCACTCACAGGATGAGTGGTGCTTCCTAATACTGTCTGTATAGTGCAATGTTCGCTCACAGGATGAGTGGTGCTTCCTAATACTGTCTGTATAGTGCAATGTTCACTCACAGGATGAGTGGTGCTTCCTAATACTGTCTGTATAGTGCAATGTTCACTCACAGGATGAGTGGTGCTGCCTGGTACTGTTCGTCCAGTCAACTTCCTTTCCCGTTAAATTCCACTTGAAAAAAAGTATCTCATTCCTGCATATTCCCTTCTTCTGTAATCTGGTTTACCCCTCAAGGGAGGTTCCTTGACGCTGGTGAGGGGCTCTTTATCTAGGGAATTGGATCTGTGCTCCAGTTCCCTGAATTAAGCCTGAATACCTTCCACATCCCCCTGCAACAGGCGCTGCATAATCCTACGGGTTTAGCGCTTCCCCCTTGATCATAATAATAATAATAATAATGTAATCTGGTTTACTTTGCACTTGATTCCGTTTTCTCCACTCCTACTCCACCAAGTATTCAAGGGTAAGCAGTAAGCGCTCACCGGCAGCCCATATTCTACTTCACTTGTCAGGTTCAAGTGAAGATCAGGTCTACTTGAGGAGGTTCACTGCCTGCCATCAATCTTGGGGCTTCTCTCACGGGTTCACTCACCAAATTTTCCAATACTGCTTCAATCACTTTTGATCTGTTTCTGGACCTATATGTGGGTGGGTCCCAGCTCCCCAGGTGTGTGTGTACTCACCTAGTTGTGGTTGCAGAGGTCGATACATAGCTCCTGGCCCCGCCTCTTCACTGGCCGCTACTGGGTCACTCTCCCTGCACCATGACCTTTATCATACCTCTTCTTAAAGCTATGTATGGAACCTGCCTCCACTACATCGCTTCCCAAACTATTCCACTTCCCGACCACTCTGTGACTGAAGAAATACTTCCTAACATCCCTGTGATTCATCTGAGTCTTCAACTTCCAACTGTGACCCCTTTTGCTGTGTCCCATATCTGGAACATCCTGTCTCTGTCCACCTTGAAAATTCCTCTCAGTATTTTATATGTCGTTATCATGTCCCCCCTATCTCTCCTGTTCTCCAGTGTCGTCAGGTCGATTGTGTGTGTGTGTACACTCACCTATTTGTGGTTGCAGGAGTCGAGCCATAGCTCCTGGCCCCGCCCCTTCACTGATCGCTACTAGGTCACTATCCCTGCTCCATGAGCTTTATCAAACCTCGTCTTAAAACTATGTATGGTTCCTGCCTCCACTACGTCACTTTCCAGACAATTCCACTTCCTGACAACTCTATGACTAAAGAAATACTTCCTAACATCCCTGAGAGTCATCCGAGTCTTCAACTTCCAATTGTGACCCCTTGTTTCTGTGCCCCATCTATGGAATATCCTGTCTCTGTCCACCTTGTCAATTCCTCGCAGTATTTTATATGTCGTTATCATGTCTCCCCTAACCCTCCTGTCCTCCAGTGTCGTGAGGACGATTTCCCTTAACCTTCGTAGGACATTTCCCTTAGCTCTGGGACTAGTCTTGTTGCAAATCTTTGCACTTTCTCTAATTTCTTGACGTGCTTGACCAGGTGTGGGGTTCCAAACTGGTGCTGCATACTCCAATATGGGCCTGACGTACACGGTGTACAGTCTTTAACGATTTCTAACTGAGGTATTGGAACGCTATTTTTAGATTTGCCAGGCGCCCATATGCTGCAGCAGTTATCTGGTTGATGTGCGCCTCAGATGTGCTCGGTATTACACTCACCCCAAGATCCTTTTACTTGAGTGAGGTTTGCAGTCTTTGGCCACCTAGCCTATACTCTGTCTGCGGTCTTCTTTGCCCTTCCCCGATCTTCATTACTTTGCATTTGGCGGGGTTAAATTCGAGGAGCCAGTTGCTAGACCAAGCATCCAGCCTATCCAGGTCTCTTTCTAGTCTTGCCTGATCCTCATCCGATTTAATTATCCTCATTAACTTCACATCATCTGCAAGCAGAGATACTTCTGAGTCTATCCCTTCCGTCATGTCATTCACATATACTAAAAGCAGCACTGGTCCTAGGACAGACCCCTGTGGAACCCCGCTCGTCACAGGCGCCCACTCTGACACCTCGTCATGTGCCATGACTCGTTGTTGCCTCCCTGTCAGGTATTCTCTGATCCATTGCAGTGCGTTTCCTGTTATGCGTCCCTGATCTTCTAGCTTTTGCATTAACTTCTTGTGAGAAACTGTGTCGAAGGCCTTCTTGCAGACCAAGAAGATGCAATCTACCCACACTTCTCTCTCGTGTTTTACATCCATTACCTTATCACAAAACTCCAGTAGGTTTGTGACACATGATTTCCCTTCCCTGAAACCGTGTTGGTCGTTTATAAGCTTGATCCTTTCTAGGTGCTCCACCACTCTCCTGATAATCTTCTCCATGACTTTGCATACACCACTTCTAGTATAAGGCCCCTGCTCAGACAAGACGGATCTTACACAGATTGACAACAAAGAAATAAGTGAGATACTGAAATCTCAATACGACTCTGTGTTCAGCGAGCCACTAATCCGTCTAAAGATAGACAATCCAAACAATTTTTTCATGAATGAGCCTCAAAACCCTGCCAATGTATGCCATATTTCTGACATAACCCTAACTCCTCTAGACTTTGAGAAAGCCATCGACGACATGCCCATGCACTCAGCCCCAGGCCCAGACTCGTGGAACTCTGTGTTCATTAAGAACTGCAAGAAACCACTCTCACAGGCCCTAAGTATGCTATGGAGAAGGAGCCTAGACACAGGCGAGATTCCACAGTCACTAAAAACAACGGATATAGCCCCACTCCATAAAGGTGGCAGCAAAACAGTAGCTAAGAACTATAGACCAATAGCTTTAACGTTCCATATCATAAAAATCTTTGAAAGAGTTCTAAGAAGCAGGATAGCAAACCACCTGGACTCCCAAAAATTGCACAACCCAGGGCAACATGGTTTCAGAGCAGGTCGCTCCTGCCTCTCGCAACTGCTAGACGATATGGTCTTAGATGCTCTGGAAAACAAACAGAATGCAGATGTAGTATACACAGATTTTGCAAAAGCCTTTGACAAGTGCGATCATGGTGTAATAGCACACAAAATGCGTGCTAAAGGGATAACTGGCAAAGTAGGCAGATGGATCTTCAACTTCCTAACCAATCGAACACAAAGAGTAGTGGTAAACAGAGTTAAATCGGATGCTGCCATAGTGAAGAGCTCTGTTCCACAAGGCACAGTACTCGCACCTATCCTGTTCCTCATTCTCATATCAGACATAGACAGAGATGTAAACCATAGCACTGTATCATTCTTTGCAGATGATACTAGGATCTGCATGAGAGTGTTATCCATTGAGGAAACGGCAAATCTCCAAGAAGATATAAACCAAGTTTTCCAATGAGCAACAGATAACAATATGATGTTCTATGAAGACAAATTCCAACTACTCCGTTATGGAAAACTGGAGGAAATAATAGCTAGGACTGAGTATATTACAAACTCCAATCACACAATAGAGCGGAAAAGTAATGTGAAGGACCTGGGTGTGGTAATGTCCGAAGACCTCACCTTCAAGGACCACAACAATGCCACTATCACATCTGTGAGGAAACTGATAGGATGGATAATGAGAACATTCAAGACAAGAGATGCTAAGCCAATGATGATCCTTTTTAAATCACTTGTTCTCTCTAGGCTAGAATACTGCTGTACATTAACATCCCCATTCAAGGCAGGTGAAATTGCAGATCTAGAGAAATGTACAGAGAACCTTTACTGCACGTATAAGTTCCATCAAACACCTTAACTAATGGGAACGCCTGGAAGCACTAAACTTATATTCACTGGAGCGCAGGCGAGAGAGATATATTATAATCTACACCTGGAAGAGTCTGGAGGGACTGGTCCCTAATATGCACACAGAAATCACTCTATACGAAAGCAAAAGACTTGGCAGACGGTGCAACGTACCCAACAGCCTCCCACCAACCATAAGGGGCATTGGTAAATTAGACACATATGCAACACTTGGGTATCTTTATTGATGAAACGTTTCGCCACACAGTGGCTTCATCAGTCCATACAAAGGAGAATCGTGAAGAACAGGAGGAGTGTGATACCCAAGTGTTGCATATGTGTCTAATTTACCAACTCGTCGGTTCTCTGAACCATTCATTCACATCCTGTCTGACACTGCAACATCTTGGTATCTTAATACAGGGATTTCTTCGCTTGCCTATTCCTTGGGCACGACCTACTTCCACATTGAACAAATGTGACACCTCCTACAACTGCTGCACCTCTCCTGTCTACAGTATATAAGCTTCCTCTGCTCATATGCTGTTATTCTATTCAAGATTGATGGACTGACAACATCAACTCAAGATTGAGGGCCTGACAACCTCACACTCCTCCTGTTCTTCACGATTCTCCTTTGTATGGACTGATGAAGCCACTGTGTGGCGAAACGTTTCCTCAATAAAGATACCCAAGTGTTGCATATGTGTCTAATTTACCAATGCCCCTTATGGTTGGTGGGAGGCTGTTGGGTACGTTGCACCGTCTGCCAAGTCTTTTGCTTTCGTATAGAGTGATTTCTGTGTGCATATTAGGGACCAGTCCCTCCAGACTCTTCCAGGTGTAGATTATAATATATCTCTCTCGCCTGCGCTCCATTGAATATAAGTTTAGTGCTTCCAGGCGTTCCCAGTAGTTAAGGTGTTTGATGGAACTTATACGTGCAGTAAAGGTTCTCTGTACATTTCTCTAGATCTGCAATTTCACCTGCCTTGAATGGGGATGTTAATGTACAGCAGTATTCTAGCCTAGAGAGAACAAGTGATTTAAAAAGGATCATCATTGGCTTAGCATCTCTTGTCTTGAATGTTCTCATTATCCATCCTATCAGTTTCCTCACAGATGTGATAGTGGCATTGTTGTGGTCCTTGAAGGTAAGGTCTTCGGACATTACCACACCCAGGTCCTTCACATTACTTTTCCGCTCTATTGTGTGATTGGAGTTTGTAATATACTCAGTCCTAGCTATTATTTCCTCCAGTTTTCCATAACGGAGTAGTTGGAATTTGTCTTCATAGAACATCATATTGTTATCTGTTGCCCATTGGAAAACTTGGTTTATATCTTCTTGGAGATTTGCCGTTTCCTCAATGGATAACACTCTCATGCAGATCCTAGTATCATCTGCATAGAATGATACAGTGCTATGGTTTACATCTCTGTCTATGTCTGATATGAGAATGAGGAACAGGATAGGTGCGAGTACTGTGCCTTGTGGAACAGAGCTCTTCACTATGGCAGCATCCGATTTAACTCTGTTTACCACTACTCTTAGTGTTCGATTGGTTAGGAAGTTGAAGATCCATCTGCCTACTTTGCCAGTTATCCCTTTAGCACGCATTTTGTGTGCTATTACACCATGATCGCACTTGTCAAAGGCTTTTGCAAAATCTGTGTATACTACATCTGCATTCTGTTTGTTTTCCAGAGCATCTAAGACCATATCGTCTAGCAGTTGCGAGAGGCAGGAGCGACCTGCTCTGAAACCATGTTGCCCTGGGTTGTGCAATTTTTGGGAGTCCAGGTGGTTTGGTACCAGCAAACAGAGTAAGACTGCTATATAAAGAACACTTCTAGTGTGTAATACTGACCAGGGAAGGGGCTTAGGGGATTCAAGACCCAAAAAATTCCCTCAGCCACTCCAAAGCCACCAAATAAAATTAGTAATAATAATGTTGCTGCAAAATAGGCCTCCCAGCCCCCTTCAAACTAGATTGACACTCCAAGCATCCCCAGACCAGAGATTCTTACACCACCCCTAATACTGACATACACAAACAAACAGTGGGAAAACTAACATACAGTGGACACACCTAGTGTGTAACACAGACAAATACCAGCAAACATCAGAAATGATATAAAATGGAAAGGACAGATATGTTATCAGTTTGGTTGCAGTTTCCTGAGGGGCATGAAAAGCTAATCTTAGTGGTGATCTACAAATCCCCAACCCTAGATAGGGACCATGATAAACTTCTTTGAGATGAAACTACTCAGGCATCTAGAAACAAAAATGTAATTTTAATGGGAGAGTATAACCAGCCAAATCAATTAGAGCAATTTGACTTGTAATCCAAAGTCTAGTGACTTTCTTGAAATGGTCCAAGACTGCTTTTTCAAACCAACTAGAAGAAATAACCTGCTGGACTTAGTTCTTGTAAACAGATTCTCTGGTAGATAATCTTGAGGTTAACCCTTTGACTGTTTCGGTCGTATAAATACATCTTACGAGCCACTGTTTCAGACGTATTAATACGCATAAATTCTAGCGGCCTCAAATCAAGTGGGAGAAAGCTGGTAGGCCCACATGTGAGAGAATGGGTCTGTGTGGTCAGTATGCACAGTATAAAAAAATCGGGCAGCCAGTGGTGCATTGTGGGAAAGCCATTTCAGTAGTCCATGTTCAGCATGCCAAGCGGTAAGAAATACCTGACTCCCTGGCGAATCTGGGACTCTTCTCTTCCGCAGTAATAGCTCTAACACAGATGGAAGTGTCTCTGAAGATGAATTTCATGGTTTTGAGGAGTTTGTGACCGAAAGCAATGCCCAGGATACCAGAAGGAAGGAAGGAAGAAAGAAAGAAAGGAAGGAAGGAAGAGATGAGAGGAAGGAAGGAAGAAAGAAAGAAAGTAAGGAAGGAAGGAAGGAAGGAAAGAAGTGATGAGAGGAAGGAAGGAAAGAAGTGATGAGAGGAAGGAAGGAAAGAAGAGATGAAAGGAAGTAAGGAAAGAAGGAAGGAAGGAGGAAAGGAAGGAAAGAAGAGATGAAAGGAAGTAAGGAAAGAAGGAAGGAAGGAGGAAAGGAAGGAAGGAAGGAAAGAAGAAAGGAAGAAAGAAAGAAAGGAAGAAAGAAAGAAAGAAAGGAAGAAAGAAAGAAAGGAAGGAGATATGAGAGGAAGGAAGGAACAAAAGAAGTAAGAAAGGAAGAAAAAAAGGAAGGAATGAAGGAAGAAAGGAAGGCAGGAAGGAAGAGATGAGAGGAAGGAAGGAAGAGATGAGAGGAAGGAAGGAAGGAAATAAATAAGGAAGGAAGGAATGAAGGAAGAAAGGAAGCTAGGAAGGAGGTTGTGGGGAAGAAGACATGGGTTCCCTTTTGTGTTGACAGGTTGACAGGCAGTGAGGGTGGTGAGTAATGGTATATGTCATTTTGACAGCTGCCTTACCCTGACTCAGCAAATTTAGATGTCCACACACACACACACACAGCTTCAAGTGCTAAGGGAAGTTGATGGAAAGTGTCCAGTCATTATATATGTGTGTATATATTATAGAACAATAGTAATAAAAAAAATTTGCATTGTTGGTTTGTGTAAACAAGTTCTGTAAACAATATAATGATAATAATGTTTGTGCAGTTATTGTGTTGCATACAACGAGTGTATATATGTACACAGCACCTTACTTTGGTCTCACATCCCACATAAGTTACTTGGAAAAAAAAAATATTGAAAAATACAAGAAACCTTCGAATGGGAGTAAATATAAGTGTACCAGTGAGCGGCATGTGCCGCTGTTGCCATACGTGGCTCATTTTCTGCAAACTTTATGCCTCCATATCTCGGTATGTATTGATTGCAAAAAAAAAAAAAAATTAGGATAAAAACAATCAGAAAAATAATCTTAACATTTTGATAAGAAAAAACAATTTTTTTTTTTTTAATATTTTGCGACAACAGGAGAGCACTCAGGATTGGGGGTTGCAACAGTCAAAGGGTTAATGAAGATCTTGAAGAAAGTAATCACAGATCACATGGTTTTAATATTTCACGAAATTTTCTTTATAATGTTAAATAAATTAAGGTCCCCATTTCATGCAGCAGATTATATAGGGCTAACCACGGAATGGGTGGGACTCGAACTTACGACAAGTGAGTTGTAAAACTCCAGGCCAGTGTGTAAGCCACTGACCCAGTGGCTTATGCACTGGCCTTGTGGCTTATGCACTGGCCTGGAGTTTTACAACTCATTTGCCATGAGTTCGATCCCCACGCGTACTATATTTTGTTAGCAATCGTGTTTTTACAATTTGAGTTATATAGGGCTAAGGGATTACTTGAGAGGGTCTATATATAATAGAAAGACCGGACAGTATGTGCTGATGGTTGCTAATAAGACATTTTCCAAAGCACTGTACAAGCTGGCCAAGCTGTATATATTCCTAATAGGTTAGATCCAACATGGATTAACAATAGACTCAAACATCTCTTGGGTGAAAAGAGAGGCATTTATACAGGCAAATCAAAGGAGGTGAAAGTCACCTTGCTGAACAATAAGTTCAATTTAAGAAAGTAAAAAAGAAACAGGGAAAGTCAAATTAAGGTTGCGAGGTAATCAATGGCCAATCCTAAGAGTTTAAGTAAATAGGAATAACATTAAGGAAAAGATAGGCCCACTTGCATGTAACTCAGGTCAGCTTACTGTAAGTAACAAAGAAATGTATACAAATCAATAATAATAATACTGGTCAAGGTAAAACAAAATTTATGAAGTATTTCAGTTACTAGTAGCCTGGTCTTCAAACAAATGGATAGACTGAAGCCAAATTAGCTACTAGACCCTGATGAGCTGTTTTCAGTTTTGGTTTCCATACAGTGGAACCTCGGTTTTCATCTTTAATTCGTTCCAGAAAGTCTGACGAAAACCGAATTCAACAAAAACTGAAGCAACATTTCCCATAAGAAATAATGTAAATCCAATTAATCCATTCCAGACACCCAAAAGTATTAACAAAAAATACATTTTATAGAGAATAACTATAGTTTTACATACAGAAAACAATGAGAAATAAATATAAAGGACTAATGAAATGAATAAATGAACATTTGACATAACTTTTACCTTTATTAAAGACTCTTGTTGGAGTATGGAAGAGGGGAGAGGGAGGAGGAGAGGTTATTGTTTGGAAGGGGAATCCTCTTCCATAAGGACTTCAGGTATTAAGTCCCTATCCAGGGTTACTTCCCTTCTTTGTCTTTTACTGGCACTAGAACCAGCTTGAGAGTCACTGGACCCCTGTCGCACAAAAAATCTGTCTAGAGAGGTCTGTTTCTGGCGTCTCTAAGATATGCTTAAAATGGGACAAGGCATTGTCATTGAACATGTTGCAGACACGGCTTGCAACAGCTTTGTTAGGATGATATTTCTCCACAAAACTTTGCAACTCACTCCACTTTGCACACATGTCCTTAATCACTGAAGAAAGCACATTCTCCCCTCTCTCTTCCTCCTTCTCTGAAGCAATTTCCTCAGCTGCAATCTGTTGCTGTTCCAGGTGTTGCAGCTCTTCAGTGGTTAGCTCTTCCCTGTGGTTGTCCACCAACTCTTCCACATCCTGGCCACTCGCATCCAATCCTATGGACTTTCCCAAAGGCACTCGGAACTTTCTTTGGCCCCATGGTGGCTTATTTAGCAGTCCCACTCAATAAACAAGCACAAAAAACAATGGATTATTAAGAAATGTTTCGTATGAACATGCAGGGTAATGTTCACTCAACGAGAAACAAAGCCAGACTGACTCAGAACGCATGAGTGGGATGCTTTGTGTGGGCGCGAGCAGGCGGACGCGTTCGGTACAGCGGACAAAAACCGAGGTGATGAACGAAAACTGAGACAAAATTTTGATGAAAAAAGTTGTCGAAAACCGAATTCGACGAAAACCAGGGCAAACGAAAACCAATCTTCCACTGTATTACATGTTGGACATATATGTGTTCAAAAATATATGGAAAAGGATGATAAAGTTGATTCCATGTATTAGAAGCCTTTCCTATGATAACAGACTGTGGCATTGAGCCTGCACTCTTTGAAAAGGCATAGAATTAGGGAAGATATGATTAAAGTGTACATATGGAAAAGAGGAATAAACGGAATATAAATAGCATGTTAAAAATATCTAACCAAGACTGGACTAGCAGCAATGGTTTCAAGTTGAAGAAATTTGGATTTAGAAAGGATATAGAGAAGTACAGTGGTACCTCGAGTTACGATATTTTTTCGTTTGAGAATGCTGTTCAAGTGCCATTACCAAACAAATTTATCCCCATAAGGAATAATGTAAAATAGACTAGTCCTTTTACACCCCCAAAAATATACCTACAAAAGCATTTAAAAAAATAAACTTACATAAAAGGGCGATTTTGGGGACCATCGTAACTCGAGGTACCACTGTACTGGTTTGGTAATACAGTAGGGCCCTGCTTCGGGTTTCGCCTTACGGCGTTCCGTTCATATGGCGAGTTCAAATTATGACCAAAACTTTCTATACGGCAAGTGGTCTTTCAAATACGGCGCATGCTACCTGGTTTGTTTACATTTTCCGTGAGCACATCTCTCTATTATGTAATAATCACTCTTGGGCACATTAAAAATCCATCTATGATATTTTTTTCAAAATTATATAAGAAACATGTTACATAGCATATACTGTAAACATGCTGTTTATATGCTAGGGAGGTGTTGCCGGGTGGAGGGAAAACATTACGTAATACTAATAATAATCACTCTTGGCCACATTAAATGTCTTATTTTATGTTAATACAGTGGACCCCCGAGTAACGAGCACCCCGGAAATCGTACAATTATGTAAGTATAATATTGTAAGTGCTTTTGTAAGTGTATTTTTGGGGGTCTGAAATGGACTAACCTACTTGACATTATTTCTTAAGGGAGTAAATTCGTTCGGTAATGGTACTTGAGCAGACTTCTGGAATGAATTTTGCTCGTTACTCGGGGGTCCACTGTATAGACATTTTCATTAATCCATCCAAGCGGAGGGAAAACATTACGTAATACTAATACGTACTAATCACTCTTCGGCACATTAAATGTCTTATTTTACATTAATATAGACATTTTTCATTAATCCATCTATGATATTTTCTTCAAAATTATATAAGAAACACGTTACAAAGCATATAAACATGCTGTTTATATGCTATGTGGTTGCCGGGCGGAGGGAAAACATTACGTCACTCCCCTTAATACATAACGCTTTTCTGTACAATTCTCGGCATGAATTATTCATTACTTCTCCCTTTATGATGGCATCTAAAGGTAGTTGATAGAAACGATTAAACTCAGTGAACATGGTATGTCAATGGTAATAATATGGCTCTGGGCCACATGTAGGTAGGTGTAGGTATGTAGCCCAGGTGGACTACATACCTACATTATTATTATAACTGATAATTATACTTATGTGTACCTGTACCTAAGTAAACTTACACACGTTAATATAGACATTTTGCTTAATCCATCTAAATACATCCCACAGAATAAATTAACATAAATATGAGATGTGGTACCCAGGCGACTTGTAGAACTTGTGGTAGCCAGGCTACTTGTAGGACTTGTGGTAGCCTGGCTACTTGTAGGACTTGTGGTAGCCAGGCTACTTGTAGGACTTGTGGTAGCCAGGCTACTTGTAGGACTTGTGGTAGCCAGGCTACTTGTAGGACTTGTGGTAGCCAGGCTACTTGTAGGACTTGTGGTAGCCAGGCTACTTGTAGGACTTGTGATAGCCAGGCTACTTGTAGGACTTGTGGTAGCCAGGCTACTTGTAGGACTTGTGGTAGCCAGGCTACTTGTAGGACTTGTGGTAGCCAGGCTACTTGTAGGACTTGTGGTAGCCAGGCTACTTGTAGGACTTGTGGTAGCCAGGCTACTTGTAGGACTTGTGGTAGCCAGGCTACTTGTAGGACTTGTGGTAGCCAGGCTACTTGTAGGACTTGTGGTAGCCAGGCTACTTGTAGAACTTGTGGTAGCCAGGCTACTTGTAGGACTTGTGGTAGCCAGGCTACTTGTAGGACTTGTGGTAGCCAGGCTAATTGTAGGACTTGTGGTAGCCAGGCTACTTGTAGGACTTGTGGTAGCCAGGCTACTTGTAGGACTTGTGGTAGCCAGGCTACTTGTAGGACTTGTGGTAGCCAGGCTACTTGTAGGACTTGTGGTAGCCAGGCGACTTGTAGTCCAACATCAGAGAAAATGTGTACACTATAATATTACTGGGGGTAACTAGAAAATTACTCCTTTCGTATGCCTTCACTTGTACACAATGTAAAGTGACGAAAACCAGACGCGTTCGCCTGGTTTGTTTACATTACATGTGGGTGGGGAGGGGAGGGGAGGGCTGTCCTGGCTGGCTATCTAAGATAAGATTTTACACTTCCCAAACCTGACTTCCTACAAATAAAACTCACCTCTCACCCTACATTAACACTACAAATATTTTAAGGTCTCGTCTCACACAACGTACTCAACCCCTGTCAATTTGGATTCAGGACAAACAAGAGCACAAACGATGCTATTACGCACATGTTGGAGTTAATATATACAGCACTTGAGAAAAAAGAAGTCCCACTGGGAATCTTCATTGATCTACGCAAAGCTTTTGATACAGTCGACCATGATTTACTGCTCACAAAATTAGCACACTATGGTATAAGGGGGCACCCACTCAACTACCTAGTCATACCTCACCAACAGAAGCCAATACGTGTACACAAATGGAGCGAACTCTTCCACACAACAAATTACAGTCAGAGTCCCTCAAGGAAGTGTCCTGGGGCCACTCCTATTCCTCATTTACATAAATGACCTACCGAATGCATCACAACTACTCAAACCCATTTTATTTGCAGATGACACAACATATGTCTTCTCTCACCCAAATCCAGTTATACTGGCCAACACTATTAATGCCGAATTACAGAAAATATCAACATGGATGACGACTAACAAGCTTACTCTCAATACTGACAAGACCTACTTCATACAGTTTGGAAGCAAAGCCACAAATGTTCCACTTAACATAACACTCAATGGTACACCCATCACAAGACTCACAGAGGGAAAATTCCTAGGAATCCACCTTAACAGTAGCCTTAAATTCCAAACACATATACAACAAATTTCCAAGAAAATCTCGAAGACAGTAGGCATATTATCAAAGATACGCTATTATGTACCTCAATCAGCTCTCCTTGCACTATATCATTCACTTATCTACCCGTATCTCACCTATGGAATCTGTGCATGGGGATCAACAACGTTAAATCACCTTAGACCACTCATAACACAACAAAAGGCCGCAGTCAGAATGATAACAAATTCCCACTCTAGACAGCATACTCCACCAATATTCAAAAGTCTCAAACTACTCACCGTAAAGAACATTCATACTTACTCTTGTGCCTACTACATATATAAAACTTTACACTCTAATATAAACCCTCTGCTCAAAACTCTCCTCACCAACTTTAATAGGTCCCATGACCACAACACAAGACACAGATCACTTTTTGATATACCCCGTGTTCATATCAACCTATGTAAAAATTCTATGCACATAAAGGGCCCCAGAATCTGGAATTCATTACCAGTAAATATTAAGATAATCTTGTCTGAAAATCAATTTAAGACTCAACTCAAAAACCACCTACTCACCCAAAACTAAATGATCATACTATAAACTACTTTGAAAAATGCTCATTATTACTTTCCTATACGATAATCTCAATTTTTAATAATATGTTACTATTATGTTACCCCCTACTCATATTATAAGTTAATGTAAAAAATGCTCAATGTTATTTTCCTTAAGATAATCTCAATTCCATATTATCATTCAAGAATATTAACACCTGTAACAATCTAATATCTAATATCATTATATAATAATTTAAACAGTAAAATTTCATCATATTGTAATTTTGAAAATAATTTTTAACTAGAATAAACACAATAAATTTCTCTAATATTAAGTACATAGTTTTTAAGGACTAGAATAAGCTGCCCCTAATGCCATGGCATGTCAGTGGCTCTCCTTGCACTCAATTTACATTGTAACTACCGATACCTATGTAATCTGCAATGAAATATAATTTGTTTGTTTGTTTGTTTTGTATATGCATTTTATCGCTCTAGGGCACTTAATGTCGTAGTAGGTGGGAGTCGCCAGGCAGGATGCCATACCTCCCACACGACTTTCTACAAATAAATACTTTTCACCTCTCACCCTACATTAAAACCATTAAGACTACAAATATTTTAAGGTAAGTAATGAGTATACTGTACAGTAGGGCCCCGCTTTTCGGCGTTTCACCTTTCGGCGTTCCATTCATACGGCAAGTTCAAATTATGACCAAAACTTTTGTATACGGTGAGGAGTCTTTCAGATACGGCGTACGCCACCCTGTTTGCTTACATTTTCCGTGAGCACATCTCTCTATTATGTAATAATCACTCTTGGGCACATTAACCCTTTGACTGTTTCGGTTGTATATATACGTCTTAAGAGCCACTGTTTCGGACGTATCTATACGCCTAAATTCTAGTGGCCTCAAATCAAGTGGGAGAAAGCTGGTAGGCCCACATGTGAGAGAATGGGTCTGTGTGGTCAGTGTGCGCAGTATTAAAAAAATCGAACAGCCAGTGGTGCATTGTGGGAAAGCCATTTCAGTAGTCCATGTTCAGCATGCCTAGCGGTAAGAAATACCTGACTCCCTGGCGAATCTGGGACTCTTCTCTTCCCCAGTGATAGCTCTAACACGGATGGAAGTGTCTCTGAAGATGAATTTCATGGTTTTGAGGAGTTTGTGACCGAAAGAAATGCCCAGGATACCAGAAGGAAGGAAGGAAGGAAGGAAGGAAGAAAGAAAGAAAGAAAGTAAGGAAGGAAGGCAGAGATGAGAGGAAGGAAGGAAGGAAGGAAGGAAAGAAGAGATGAGAGGAAGGAAGGAAGGAAGGAGGAAAGGAAGGAAGGAAGGAAGGAAAGAAGAAAGGAAGAAAGAAAGAAAGAAAGAAAGAAAGGAGAAATGAGAGGAAGGAAGGAACAAAAGAAGTAAGAAGGGAAGGAAGAAAAAAAGGAAGGAATGAAGGAAGAAAGGAAGGCAGGAAGGAAGAGATGAGAGGAAGGAAGGAAATAAGTAAGAAAGGAAGGAAGGAATGAAGGAAGAAAGGAAGCTAGGAAGGAGGTTGTGGGGAAGAGGACATGGGTCCCCTTTTGTGTTGACAGGTTGACAGCAGTGAGGGTGGTGAGTAATGGTATAATATGTCATTTTGACAGCTGCCTTACCCTGACTCAGCAAATTTAGATGTCCACACACACACACACAGCTTCAAGTGCATTGTTGGTTTGTGTAAACAAGTTCTGTAAACAATATAATGATAATAATGTTTGTGCAGTTATTGTGTTGCATACAACGAGTGTATATATGTACACAGCACCTTACTTTGGTCTCACAGGCCACATAAGTTACTTGGAAAAAAAATATTGGAAAATACAAGAACCTTCAAATGGGAGTAAATATAAGTGTACCGATGAGCGGCATACGCCGCTGTTGCCATACGCGGCTCATTTTCTGCCAACTTTATGCCTCCGTATCTCAGTAAGTATTGATCGCAAAAAAAACTTTTTTAGGATGAAAACAATCAGAAAAATAATCTTAACATTTTGATAAGAATTTTTTTTTTTTCGAATATTTTGCGACAACAGGAGAGCACTCAGGATTGGGGCTTGCGACAGTCAAAGGGTTAAATGTCCAATTTTACGTCAATATAGACATTTTCATTAATCCATCTATGATATTTTCTTCAAAATTATATAAGAAACACGTTACATAGCATATAAACATGCTGTTTATATGCTATGTAGGTGTGGTTGCTGGGCGGAGGGAAAACATTACGTAATACAGTGGTCCCTTGGTTTTTGTGTATCTCAGTTTTCGTGCAGTTTTTTCGGGGAAAATTTACCTTAGTTTTCGTGTGATTCCCTCCGTTTTCGTGCTTGGTCTGGAACCTGTCCACCAGTGCCACGCACATACAAAGCCGCCAAGGCCGCCACCCCGCACCTCCCACGCACATTGTCACGCAGTCTAGCATTGTCTACGCTTGAGTGAACATCACCCCAGGAGTTTATACAAAACATTTATTAACAATTCATTGTTTTTGGGCCTTGATTATTGTGTGTGACTACTAAATAAGCTACCATGGACCCAAAGAAAGCTCCTAGTGCCACTTCTTTGGTAAAGAAAGTGAGGAACACCATAGAACTGAAGAAAGAAATAATAGAAAAATATGATAGTGGTGTATGTATTGCCGAGCTCGCCAGGATATACAAGAAAGCCCCAACAACCATTGGTTCCATTGTGTATATGAGAAAAACAATCACTGAAGCTAATGTTGCGAAAGGGGTGAATACAATAACGAAAGAGAGATCACAAACAATAGAAAATATGGAGAAATTGTTGTTGCTGTGGATAAACCAAAAACTGCTAGCGGGTGATAGTGTTGTGCAATCCATCATACGTGAAAAGCAAGGCAGTTGCATACCGATCTTGTCAAGAAAATGCCTGGAACCAGTGATAATGATGATGAATTTAAGACCAGCAAAGGCTGGTTCGAAAACTTTAAGAAGCGAACTGGCATACACAGTGTTATAAGGCATGGTGAGGGTGCCAGTTCAGATAAACAAGGGGCTGAAAAATTTGTGCGCGACTTTAAAAAATATGTAGAGGCTGAAAATTTTAAACCCCAACAAGTGTTTAATTGTGACGAAACAGGCCTCTTTTGAAAGAAAATGCCAAGGAGGACCTACATCACACAGGAGGAAAAGGCAATGCGAGGACACAAGCCTATGAAAGACAGGCTAACTCTAATGTTGTGTGGTAATGCTAGTGGGGATTTCAAAGTGAAGCCTTTACTGGTGTATCACTCTGAAAATCCAAGAGTGTTTAAGAACTACAGTGTTGACAAGAGTAAATTGTGTGTGTTTTGGAAGTCTAATGCTAAGGCATGGGTCACTAGGGAAATTTTCCTGGAATGGTTTAATCAAGTGTTTGGCCCCAGTGTGAAGAAATATCTATTGGACAATAAATTGCCACTTAAGTGCCTCCTGGTAATGGACAATGCTCCTGGTCATCCTCAAGACTTGGAAGACCAAATGTCAAAGGATTTCAAATTTGTAACAGTGAAGTTCTTGCCTCCTAACACCACTCCTCTCATCCAGCCCATGGACCAGCAGGTCATTGCAAACTTCAAAAAACTGTACACCAAAGCAATGTTTCAAAGGTGCTTTGATGTGACCAATGACACTAAATTGACCCTAAAAGAGTTCTGGAAGGATCACTTCAATATCTTCCATTGCATAGGCCTTATGGATAAAGCTTGGCAGGGAGTGACTTCCAGGATGATGAACTCTGCTTGGAGAAAGTTGTGGCCAGATTGTGTCCCAGAGAGGGATTTTGAAGGGTTTGGGGCTGACCCTGAGAAGCCTATGGAAGTTGTGGAAAGTATTGTGGCATTGGGGAATTGCATGGGGTTGGATGTGAGTGGTGAAGATGTGGAAGAGTTGGCGGAGGACCACAATGAAGATCTAACCACTGAAGAGCTGCAAGAGCTTGAGCTGCAACAACATCAAACGACAACTCAGGAAATTGCTTCAGTGGAGGAAGAGAGATGTAAGGTGCCTGCTTCAGAGATTAAGGAGATTTGTGCAATGTGGAGTAGGGTGCATTCATTTGTGGAGGAACATCACCCTGAGAAAGATGTTGCAATCCGTGCTGGCTACTTTTACAATGACAATGCCATGTCCCATTTTAGGGACATTTTAAAGAGCCGCCAGACACAGAGCTCTCTGGAGAGATATTTAGTGCCACAGGTGTGCAGTGACTCTCAAGCTGGTCCTAGTGGGATTAAAAGACAAAGAAGGGAAGTGACCCCAGATGAGGACTTGGTACCTAGAGTCCTTATGGAGGGGGATTCCCCTTCCAAAAAATAGAGTCTCTTCCCTCTCCCCCTCCTCCCTCTCTTCCATCCAGCAACATCAGTCTTCAATAAAGGTAAGTGCCACATTCATTTCATTCATTTGTGCATGTAAATCTATCTTTAAGGCCCCCAAATTTTTTTTTCCAAACTTCTGGGTTTCTGGAACGGATTAATTGAATTTCCATTATTTCTTATGGGGAAAATGGCTTTAGTTTTCGTCGATTTTGGTTTTAGTCTATCCCTCTGGAACGGATCAAACACGAAAACCAAGGGACCACTGTACAGTGGACCCCCGGTTTTCATTATTTTTTCGTTCCAGAATGCTGTTTAAGTGCCATTACCAAACAAATTTATTCCCATACGGAATAATGTAAAGTAGACTAGTCCTTTTAGACTCCCAAAAATACACTTACAAAAGCATTTAAAAAAATACGCTTACATAAAAGGGCGAGTTTGGAGCAGGACGAACACCGGGGGTCCACTGTACTAATAATAATCACTATTGGGCACATTAAATGTCTTATTTTACGTTAATATAGACATTTTCATTAATCCATCTATGATATTTTCTTCAAAATTATATAAGAAACAAGTTACAAAGCATATAAACAAACTGTTTATATGCCATGGAGGTGTGGTTGCTGGGCGGAGGGAAAACATTACGTAATACAGGATCCAGGAGAGTCAAGAGGAGCTAAAAGCGATTAGTGAAATTGAAAGAAATTCGAATATTTCTTTTCATATGGCAAAAACAAGGCAAAAACCTCTTCTAGTATAGGGCCCCTGCTCAGACAAGACAGATCTTACACAGATGACAACAAAGAAATGAGTGAGATACTGAAATCTCACTATGACTGTGTTCAGCGAGCCACTAATCCATCTAAAGATAGAAAATTCAAACAATTTTTTCATGAATGAGCCTCAAAACCCTGCCAATGTATGCCAAATTTCTGACATAACCTTAACTCCTCTAGACTTTGAAAAAGCCATCGACGACATGCCCATGCACTCAGCCCCAGGCCCAGACTCTTGGAACTCTGTGTTCATTAAGAACTGCAAGAAACCACTCTCACAGGCCCTAAGTATGCTATGGAGAAGGAGCCTAGACACAGGCGAGATTCCACAGTCACTAAAAACAATGGATATAGCCATACTCCACAAAGGTGGCAGCAAAGCAGTAGCTAAGAACTATAGACCAATAGCTTTAACGTCCCATATCATAAAAATCTTTGAAAGAGTTCTAAGAAGCAGGATAGCAAACCACCTGGACTCCCAAAAATTGCACAACCCAAGGCAACATGGTTTCAGAGCAGGTCGCTCCTGCCTCTCGCAACTGCTAGACCACTATGATATGGTCTTAGATGCTCTGGAAAACAAACAGAATGCAGATGTAGTATACACAGATTTGCAAAAGCCTTTTACAAGTGCGATCATGGTGTAATAGCACACAAAATGCGTGCTAAAGGGATAACTAGCAAAGTAGGCAGATGGTTCTTCAACTTCCTAACCAATCGAACGCAAAGAGTAGTGGTAAACAGAGTTAAATCGGATGCTGACATAGTGAAGAGCTCTGTCCCACAAGGCCCAGTACTCGCACCTATCCTGTTCCTCATTCTCATTGCACTGTATCATCCTTTGCAGATGATACTAGGATCTGCATGAGAGTGTCATCCATTGAGGACACGGAAAATCTCCAAGAAGATGTAAACCAAGTTTTTCAATGGGCAACAGAGAACAATATGATGTTCAATGAAGACAAATTCCAACTACTCCGTTATGGAAAACTGGAGGAAATAATAGCTAGGACTGAGTATATTACAACCTCTAATCACACAATAGAGTGGAAAAGTAATGTGAAGAACCTGGGTGTCGTAATGTCCGAAGACCTCACCTTCAAGGACCACAACAATGCCACTATCACATCTGTGAGGAAACTGATAGGATGGATAATGAGAACATTCAAGACAAGAGATGCTAAGCCAATGATGATCCTTTTTGAATCACTTGTTCTCTCTAGGCTAGAATACTGCTGTACATTAACATCTCCATTCAAGGCAGGTGAAACTGCAGATCTAGAGAATGTACAGAGAACCTTTACTGCACGTATAAGTTCCATCAAACACCTTAACTACTGGGAACGCCTGGAAGCACTAAATCTATATTCAATGGAGTGCAGGTGAGAGAGATATATCATAATCTACACCTCTAAGATTCTGGAGGGACTGGTCCCTAATATGCACACAGAAATCACTCCATACGAAAGCAAAAGACTTGGCAGACGGTGCAACGTACCCCCAGTGAAAAGTAGGGGCGCCACTGGTACACTAAGAGAAAACACAATAAGTGTCCGGGGCCCAAGACTGTTCAACAGCCTCCCACCAACCATAAGGGGCATTATCAACAGACCTCTGGTTGTCTTCAAGAGGGAGCTGGACAGATACCTAAAGTCAGTGCCTGATCAGCCGGGCTGTGGTTCGTACGTTGGACTACGTGCAGCCAGCAGTAACAGCCTCATTGATCAGGCCCTGATCCACCGGGAGGCCTGGTCAAAGAACGGGTAGAATACTAATAATAATCACTCTTGGGCACATTAAATGTTTTATTTTATGTTAATACAGTGGACCCCCGAGTAACGTAAAAACTTCATTCCATAAGCCTGCTCAAGTGCCATTACCGAACGAATTTACTCCCTTAAGGAATAATGTCACGAAGGTTAGTCTATTTCAGACCCCAAAAATACACTTCCACAAGCACTTACAATATTATACTTACATAATTGTACGATTTCTGGGGTGTTCGTTACTCGGGGGTCCACTGTATAGACATTTTCATTAATCCATCTATGATATTTTCTTCAAAGTTATATAAGAAACACGTTACAAAGCATATAAACATGCTGTTTATATGCTATGGAGGTGTGGTTGCCGGTCAGAGGGAAAACATTATGTAATACAGTGGACTCCCGGATTACGTCATTTTTTCGTTCAAGAATGCTGTTCAAGTACCATTATCAAACAAATTTATTCCCATAAAGAATAATGTAAATTACATTAGTCCTTTTAGACCCTCAAAAATACACTTACAAAAATAAACTTACATAAAAGTGCGAGTTTGGAGACTATCGTAAACAGAGGGTCCACTGTACGTACTAATAATAATTACTCTTGGGCACATTAAATGTCTTATTTTACATTAATATAGACATTTTCATTAATTCATCTATGATATTTTCTTCAAAATTATTTAAAAAACACGTTACATAGCATATAAACATGATACATACACCCACAGAATAAAAATTGACAAATATGAGGAGTGTCGGAAGAATTAAGTTTTCTCTAGTCAAACAGTGAGGGATAACTGTAGGAAAATATTCCTTTCATATGCCTTCACTCTATATATAGCTATTCACAACCCTTGTGGGTTTAGCGCTTCTTTTTTATGATAATAATAATAATAATAATAATACAGTGGACCCTCGGTTAACAAAATTAATCCGGTCCAGGAGCTATTACTTAATCTGAATCTTTCGTAATCTGAAACCTTATTTCCCATAAGAAATAATGTAAATACAATTAATTCGTTCCACAAAAAAATAATCACTCAAAAAAAAAAATAACATTTACTTACCTTTATTGAAGAGTTGCAGGCATCTGGAAGGTAGAGTTGCTGACAGGGGCAGGGTGTTAATGGTTGGAAGGGAAATCCCCCTCCAAAAGGACTTCAGGTAACAAGTCCCTCTCTGGGGTTACTTCCTTCTTTTTCTTTTAATGCATGAATGCTACACTCCTGCATCCTGCTACACTCCTGCATGCCTGCTACACTCCCTGCATGCCTGCTACACTCCCTCCCCATCCCTGCATGCCTGCTACACTCCTGCATGCCTGCTACACTCCCTGCATGCACTGCTACCTGCATGCCCTCTGCATGCTACACCCTGCATGCCTGCTACACTCCCTGCATGCCTGCTACACTCCCTGCATGCCTGCTACACTCCCTGCATGCCTGCTACACTCCCTGCATGCCTGCTACACTCCCTGCATGCCTGCTACACTCCTGCATGCCTGCACACTCCCTGCATGCCTGCTACACTCCTGCATGCTCACTCCTCATGTCCATCCGCATGATGCTACACTCCCTGCATGAATGCTACACTCCCTGCATGAATGCTACACTCCCTGCATGAATGCTACACTCCCTGCATGCTGCTACACTCCCTGCATGCCTGCTAACACTCCTGCATGCCTGCTACACTCCTGCATGCCTGCTACACTCCCTGCATGCCTGCTACACTCCCTGCATGCCTGCTACACTCCCTGCATGCCTGCTACACTCCCTGCATGCCTGCTACACTCCCTGCATGCCTGCTACACTCCCTGCATGCCTGCTACACTCCCTGCATGCCTGCTACACTCCCTGCATGCCTGCTACACTCCCTGCATGCCTGCTACACTCCCTGCATGCCTGCTACACTCCCTGCATGCCTGCTACACTCCCTGCATGCCTGCTACACTCCCTGCATGCCTGCTACACTCCTCTGCATGCCTGCATCCCTGCTACACTCCCTGCATGCCTGCTACACTCCCTGCATGCCTGCTACACTCCCTGCATGCCTGCTACACTCCCTGCATGCCTGCTACACTCCCTGCATGCCTGCTACACTCCCTGCATGCCTGCTACACTCCCTGCATGCCTGACCCTGCATGCCGCACCTCCCTGCATGCCTGCTACACTCCCTGCATGCCTGCTACACTCCCTGCATGCCTGCTACACTCCTGCATGCCTGCTACACTCCCTGCATGCCTGCTACACTCCCTGCATGCCTGCTACACTCCCTGCATGCCTGCTACACTCCCTGCATGCCTGCTACACTCCCTGCATGCCTGCTACACTCCCTGCATGCCTGCTACACTCCCTGCATGCCTGCTACACTCCCTGCATGCCTGCTACACTCCCTGCATGCCTGCTACACTCCCTGCATGCCTGCTACACTCCCTGCATGCCTGCTACACTCCCTGCATGCCTGCTACACTCTCTGCATGCCTGCTACACTCCCTGCATGCCTGCTACACTCCCTGCATGAATGCTACACTCCCTGCATGAATGCTACACTCCCTGCATGAATGCTACACTCCCTGCATGAATGCTACCACTGGGGTGCCACTAGGAAGCTTCTTTGGACCCATGGTGACTTATTTCACAGTGACAATCACTAAACCACCAAAAAAGACACCAAATATATTGTGAATCTTTGAAAGAGCACGCTAGGTAATGTTCTCTCAATGGTAAACAACGCTTCACTGGCGCCCTGCGCTTGCGCGGAGCAGGCGGACACGTCTAATACCTTTCGGTAACCGAGGAATTTTTCGCTAACCGATTACGAAAAAAGCTTTTGGTTTCCGAAGCTTTTGTTAACGGGACCTTTCGTTAACCGAGGGTCCACTGTAATATCATTAACTCTAAAAATAGTGTGTTGCATGAGAATGGGAGTGTTGCTGTTTGTTTATTCTGTAATAACTTGTACAACTTGTACACAATGTAAGAGTACAGTGGTACCTCGGTTAACGATATTTTTTCGTTCCAGAATGCTGTTCAAGTGCCATTACCAAACGAATTTATCCCCATAAGGAATAATGTAAAATAGACTAGTCCTTTTAGACCCCCAAAAATACACTTACAAAAGCATTTTAAAAAATAAACTTACATAAAAGGGCGAGTTTGGGGACCATCGTTAACCGAGGTACCACTGTATTTGTATTGTGAGGTAATTATTATTATAATAAAAAAATTACTTTGAGGTAAAAGTTTCACAAACTCTTATAAACGTATGTGAATGAACTAAAAGTGGACACGTATTAATCGCATTCATTTCGCCTGATCGAGTGATCGCCCACTACCTATTCAGTTTGTTTTTACCTTGTCTGAACTCCGTATCTCGTTCTCTCACTCTCTCGTTTACTCTTTCATTAACTAGTTGGCGCTCATTGACTATGGCGTCTAAGCTTAGTTGTGATAAAAAGAGGAGTTGTAAGCCTCTTACTTTAAATGCCAAGTTAGAAATAATTAAACTGAGTGAACTGACTTTTTTGGGTTATCCTTGGTTCTCTATGCATATTCTGCTATGTATGATAATCTATGTAACTGTATTTGTGTATACCTGAATAAACTTACTAACAAGGTACGTATATGTTGATCGCTGAGATAGCCATCAAATACAGTTACATATAGCAGCATATGTGTAGAGAACCCAGGATAACCCAAGAGTGTCAGCTAACACTCTTGGTAGGAGCTAATGCTGCTGGGGATTGGAAGTTAAAACCTATGATAATTTATCACTCAGAGAATCCTAAGGCCCTAAAGAACTATGCAAAAGGTAGCCTCCCTGTTTATTATAAATCCAATTCGAAAGCTTGGATGACTTCTGATCTTTTCATAAATTGGTTCACAGACTATTTTAAGCCTACAGTTGAGGCTTACTGCAAGGAAAAGAAAATTCCTTTTAATGTTTTACTTGTTTTAGACAATACCCTGCCACTCACCTCTCACACATCAATGTTAATACTTTAAGGTAAGTAATAAGTGTACTCTGTGTGTATCTTACTTTTTATTGTGCTTTTTAATGCCTAGTGCTATTGCTAACTTAATATAAGTTAGTGTAACCTTGATGTCTGGCATTTATATGCATTTATAAGTGGAAAAAATGGCATTCTGCTTTTCGGCGATGTCTGCTTTAAGGCACTAGCCTGGAACCTAACCTGCCGTATAAGTGGGGCCTTACTGTATATGCATTGTATCACTCTAGGGCGCTTTAAGCATCGTAGTATAGTATGTGTGGGTGGGGTGGCCAGGAGGGCTACCATACTTACCACACCTGACTTCTTACAGTAAATACTACTCACCTTCTGCCCTACATTAAGACTACAAATATTTTGAGGTAAATTATGAGTGTACTGTGTGTGTATTTTACTTTTTAATGCCTAGTTCTATTGCTAACTATATATGTTAGTGTAAACTTATTATCTGGCATTTATATGCATTTATAAATGGAAAAAAAAATGGAGTTATGCTTTTCAGCGAAGTCTGCTTTCCGGCAGTAGCCTGGAACCTAACCTGCCGTATAAGTGGGGCCCTACTGTAGTTGTAGATGAGAGAAACAAACTTCCAGGTAGCTTCTTTGAGGGCAAGAACCTTGGGCAGCTTTAAATATAGGTTGGATGAGTACATGAGCAGTTCTGAACTGGACCTGCCTACCATGGGCCAGTAGGCCTACCCTTTCCATCTACAAATACAAATTTTATTTCTTCGCAATTTTACATAGAAGTTTACATAGAAGTGCAAGGAGAGCCACTGACATGCCATGGCATTAGGGGCAGCTTAATCTAATGGCTTATAGACTATGTACATAATATTGGAGAAATTGATTGAGTTTGACTTGTTTAAATATTGTTCAGATTACAATATGATGATATTTCATTGTTCACATTACATTATGGTGAGACTACATTGTAACAAGTGTTTAGTAGGATTGTAGTTAATAGCAAAAATTGAAATTATCTTAAGGAAAATAACATTTAGCATTTTTAAAAGTAATTTACAGAATGCATATTTAGTTTAGGGTGAGTAGGTGGTAATATAATAGTAATACAATGTAAAAATTGAAATTATCTTATAGGAAAATAACATTGAGTATTTTTGAGTATGAGTATTTAGTTAACACTTTGAGGGTAGCAAGCCCCTCTCCGAATCTCGTTCTCAGGGTCGCAGAATTTAAAAAAAAAAAAAAATTCTTATGAAATGATATAGTTTTTTTTTCTAAATCTAATAGGCTAAAAAAAACATTTTTGCGATCAATACTTACCAAGTTATAGAGGGTTGAAGTTGTCCAAAATTGAACCGCTTATGACATCGCTGACTTTCTGGTGGGCCGGTAATGTTTTTTTTTTCGTTCTTGGAGTTGTTTTCTTATCGATTTTAATTTTTTTTTTTCAAATAACTTTTATGGCCTGTGAGACCAATATAAGTGCTGTTTTTCAAATATTCACTTGTTGATTATTACACAATAATGTCATAAATTTTGTTCTCACTATTTTGTTTACACAACATATTTACAATAAAAATTATTGTTTATTACTATTGTTCAATCATATATATACATACATAGAGTCACTGGACACGTTTCTAGAAGTTCTGCAGCCTATGGAAGTCTCTGAAACATGGTACCATGCACAGTGGTGTTTTACATTCCACACACATAAAACGAGTGTCTCTGTGTTGTTGTGGGCGTTTTTTTGTATGTGCACAGACAAAACACCTCTTCTGAGCCTTTTTTTTGCAAGCAGTAGCAGGCAGTTTTGTTAGGAAGTGTTCACCAGGCCTCAGACGAGAGGGTAGGTGTTGATAACTTGGTGGGCGGTTTTCTATTGCAGGTGTTGCTCCTTGGTACTTGAATATTATTTGTCTGATGACAGACAAACAAAATTCGCCATATTGTGATTTGTTTGTGGTTTTCAACTTATAAATATTATAAGCATTGAGCATGGAAATGTCCAGAATGTGAAAAAAGTTTTATGTACCACTTATAATAATAATAATAATAATAATAATAATAATAATAATAATAATACTTTATTTAGACATGGTACAATGATACATAGTTGGGTAGACATGATACATAGATATTAATGAGATGTACATGCCAAAAGCCCCTAATATGCTGTGCATTGCGGGCATTCTTAGGACTATTTATTTGTAGACTACATGGTAAAAATTATGGTTGATAATTTATAAAATAAGTATAATTGTGTATCTAAGTTATAAAGTTTGAATATAAGTTGAACATATCAATTAATTGTAGCAATGCAACTAATTGAGTGAGATAACAATTTAAAACAATTAATTGCATTGCAGTTACAGTTTACGTGGTCATTATAATGTAAATGTTATAGAAACAGTTAGCTTAGTATGTATTATTCATAACAGGTTTTTACATTTAAGTGATTAATCAGGTTTTTACATTTAAGTGATTATTCTACTTTGTTGGGAATGTTTGATATTGAGCATTTAGGTTTGGGTGAGAAGGTGTTTTTTTTAGCATCGTTTTGAATTGGGGTACAGGCAGGGTTTCTTTGGCAATGACAGGTAATGAATTCCAAATTTTTGTGCCTTTTATATGCATTGAGTTTTTACATAGTGTTAGATGGACACGGGGAACATCGAGGAGTGATCTGTGTCTAGAGTTATGGTCATGTGTCCTGTTAAAATTGGTAAGGAGAAGTTTGAGTGGTGGGTTAATATTTGCATAGAGTGTTCTATGTATGTAATAGGCACAGTAAAAAGTATGAATGTCTTGTATGGTGAGTAAGTTTAGGTTTTTGAATATTGGTGGAGTATGTTGTCTGGAGTGTGAATGTGTTATCATTCTAACTGTTGCCTTTTGTTGTGTTATTAGTGGTCTGAGATGAGTTATTGATGTAGAGCCCCATGCGCAGATTCCATAGGTGAGGTAGGGGTAAATGAGTGAGTGATATAGGATAAGGAGAGCTGATTGTGGAACATAGTACCGTATCTTGGATAGTATTCCCACGGTCTTTGAGACTTTCTTGGAAATTTGTTGTATATGTGTCTGAAATTTGAGGCCACTGTCAAGATGGATTCCTAAGAATTTTCCCTCTGTGAGTTTTGTGATAGGGGACCCGTTTATCATTATGTTAAGTGGTGCGTTTGTAGCTCTGTTCCCAAACTGGATAAAATAGGTTTTATCAATATTGAGAGTAAGTTTGTTGGTCATCATCCAGGTAGATATTTTCTGCAATTCAGTATTTACAGTGTTGGCTAGTATGTCTGGGCTTGGGTGCGAGATAACGTATGTAGTGTCATCTGCAAATAGTATGGGTTTGAGTAGTTGAGATGCATTTGGTAGGTCGTTAATGTAAATGAGAAAGAGAAGTGGGCCAAGAACACTTCCCTGTGGGACACCTACTGTAATAGTTTGCGCGGTAGAGCTAGCTCCATTTGTGTACATATATTGGTTTCTGTTGCTAAGGTATGATTTTAGGTAGTTGAGGGAGTGCCCTCTTATACCATAGTGTGATAATTTTAGGTGTAACAGATCATGGTCAACTGTATCAAAAGCTTTACGTAAATCAATGAAGATTCCCACTGGGATTTCTTTTTTCTCAAGAGCGGTGTAAATTATTTCTAACATGTGTATAATGGCATCATTTGTATTTTGATTAGGCCTGAATCCAAATTGACAGTAGTTGAGTACGTTGTTGGAGGTGAGGTAGGAATATATTTGTCTATGAATTAATTTTTCAAAGATTTTGGAGAGAAGGGGTAAGTTAGATATCGGCCTGTAGTTATTCAGGTCTGTTTGATCTCCTCCTTTATGTATGGGGGTGACCCTCGCTATTTTGAGTATTGATGGGAAGGTAGAGGATTCGATGGATTTGTTAAAGAGTGTTGCAATAATTGGTGAGAGAACTTGAGAGGCTTTTTTGTATATAAAAGGTGGTAAGTTATTTAGGTCACCTGCTTTGTTATTTAATGTGATGATTATAAGTGAAACTTCTATTGGGTTGGTCGGGGCTATGAATAGTGTGTTCGGATAGGTGCCAGTGAGATAGTCGTTATGTGGAGTGTTTGAACTTGGGATTTTGCCTGCCAGCTTTTTTCCTATGGTGGAGAAGAAATCATTGAGTTTGTTTGCTGTTTCAATAGATGGGAGTAGGGGTTCATCTGGTTTTGTTAGCTTGATTGTTCTGTTTGTGGATATATTTTTAGTTCCTAGAATTTCAGATAGGGTTTTCCAGGTCATTTTTTATATCACCTTTTAAGTTATGTAATCTGTTCTCATAGTACAATTTTTTGGACCTTCTTATTAGACTCGTTAGGTTTGATGAGTAACGTTTTGTTTGTTCTCTTGTTATTTGACCCATTCTGTACTGTTTTTCATATAGGTGCTTTATATTAATGGATTTGAGTATGCTGGGGGTTAGCCAGGGACTATTTAATCTTTTAGCTGTGATTTGTTTAGTTTTTAGGGCAATGCTTATTATAGAGGTATTGGGTCTTTTTTAAGAAAATTATTAATACATAAGTCAGTATCTGGGAAGTTGTCTATTTCTGTTTGCCAGTCAGTGTTTGTCATAGCTGTTATAAAGTTATTTATAGCTGTCTCATTATGTAGTCTGAAGATAACTTTAGTAGTCTCTTGTGGAAATTTTCCGAGGTTGGTTATGAGAAAGGTTGGGTAGTGGTCTGTGGTATTGTCTGTGATTATGCCTGATTTTAATGGGGATATGGTGTTAGTCCAGATATGGTCTAATAGAGAGGCACAGGTCTCAGAGATTCTTGTAGGTTTTGTTATTGTCGGGAGCAGCAAGCAGTTGCTCATAGTGTTTGTGAATTCAGTTACTTGTGGGTCCTGATCTTGTAGGAGGTTCATATTGAAGTCTCCTGTGAGTATTAAGTGGTCTTTGTTCATGTGTGCATCAGTAATCATACTTCCTAATTTTTCACTAAATTGCTGAATATTTGACTGTGGTAATCTATAATGTTTATAACTGTGAGAGGTTTTTGTAGGTATTTGGATTTAAACTTAGCTATTATATATTCTCCATGTTCATCTCTTGCGAACACAATCAGCAAACCCAATCTGCATGTCACATTTGTCCACTGAATGCATATTGAGGTTGTAGTCCATCACAGCTGCAGGTTTTAGAATAGGTTCATTAGTCTCTCTATTCAGCCTGCCACTGTCTGCCATTTCGTTAGGGTGAACTGATGACAACAGTGTGACATCTCGTTTGTCATGCCACCGAAATGCCATGATATCATTGGCAGCAAATGCCTGCACCTGACCTCTACGAGTGCCTGCATTGAACCTAGGCATATGCTTATGATTTCCACGCACTGTACCACACACATCTGTCATGTTCACTCACAAAAAATCACTGAGGGAGGGGCTTGTGTACCAGTTACCAGTATATAATATATGCCCCTTACCAAGATATGGTTCCATCATTGTTCTAACCACATCACCAGAGATACCCAATAACTTCCCGGTATCTTGCAATGTATAACTAACAGTGTACACAATAATATCCAATATAAGACCACTGTAGCAATCACAAAGCACAAACAACTTGGTATATACTGCTTGAACGATAGTCTACCTTTGAACAAAATCAATGACTCATCAATCACAAGCTTCCTGAAGGGATAAAAATGCATATTGAATTTCTGTTTCAGATACACAAACACATTCCTAATCTTATATAACCTGTCATTTCTGTCAGGCCTGGTTTTGTCTGAGAAGTGTAACATACGTAACAGTAGCACAAATCGATTCACTGATATTATATCACTGAAACCTGGTGTTGCAATCAGGCAGTCTGTCGACCAGTATGATTTGACTTTGTGCTTATACACATGTGGCATAAGCATTATTGTGGCAAAGAAAAGATACATCTCAGCCACAGTTGTCTCTTTCCACTTGTTGAGGCATGATTTTGGTGAAAGTATTGTGTTTGCCATGGTGTACTCGTAGTATCTGTTGCTTTCCCTGACAATAATTTCCATCAGGGGATCGTCAAAAAATAACTCAAAACATTCCAGTTCAGTGGCATTGTTCACAAGTGAACAAGATGGGCGTATTCCACTTTGACTTTCATCAAACTGATGGGGATTGGGAAGAAAATTGTCAGCTTCCTGCCAATCCCAGGTGAGGTTTGCTGGTGGGTACTGGATATTTACAGGTGGTTGTGGAGGTTGTGGTTGTGCAGGTTGGTGTGGTGGGTGAGTAGGTGAGGGTCGCCTTTGTTCTAGGTCTGGTGAGTCAGTGGCGTGGGTGTCAGCATGGCTCACTGCTGGTGCCTCGCACCTGGCACCACCACTACCACCACCACCAGATGCATGCACATTTATCATCCCAATTGCTACACTATCATTTTCATTTTCACTATCTGTGCCTGTTGTACACCCACAGGATGTACTCCTTCCCCTTGGAACAGCATATGGCACGCTACCAGAGCGCATATATTGTCGTATACAGTGGAACCCTGGTTAACGAAAACCCCGGAAATCGTGCTATTATGTAAGTACAGTGGTACCTCGAGTTACGATATTTTTTCGTTCGAGAATGCTGTTCAAGTGCCATTACCAAACGAATTTATCCCCATAAGGAATAATGTAAAATAGACTAGTCCTTTTACACCCCCAAAAATATACTTACAAAAGCATTTAAAAAAATAAACTTACATAAAAGGGCGATTTTGGGGACCATCGTAACTCGAGGTACCACTGTATAATATTGTAAGTGCTTGTGGAAGTGTATTTTTGGGGGTCTGAAATAGACTAACCTAAATGACATTTTTTCTTAAGGAAGTAAATTCGTTCGGTAATGGCACTTGAGCAGGCTTCTGCAATGAATTTTTTTCATTAACCGGGGTTCCACTGTATACTGACGCTTCACTGGAGAATATTCCGCTCCACTCTCGCTACTGGAACTGTTTTGAAGAGCTTGGAGTTCATATTCACTATCATCACCATTGCTCACATCAGAGTCCGGGATATGAGTACAGTAGACCCTCATTTAGCACGACTTTATGTTGCGCGTTTTGGGTATTACGCGATTGAAGAATTGCGGCACATTTTTATCTAACACGAGTAAACCTTATATTACGCGATTCGCTGGAGGGGGAAGAATTTTGAGCCCGCGGTCGCCTGCAGTAGGTTAAACCATTGAGTCAGTGGGGTCCTACTAAGGGTGGCTATGAGCCACAACAAGTGTTTAATGCTGACGAGACAAGTGTTTTCTGGAAGAAAATGCCAACATGAACTTATATCAGTCAGCAAGAGAAAAGTGCACCAGGCTTCAAGACAGCAAAGGATCGCTTCACCTTGCTCCTTTTGGGTAATGCATCAGGTGATTTCAAGTGTAAGCCCATGGTTATTTACCGCACAAGACTAAGTTTATTCAGGTAACAGAGATAGTTACATTGATTATCATACATAGCAGCATATGTGTAGAGAACCTAGGATAACCCAAAGTGTTATCCTAGAGAACCTAGGATAACCCAAAGTGTTATCCTAGAGAACCTAGGATAACCCAAAGTGTTATCCTAGAGAACCTAGGATAACCCAAAGTGTTATCCTAGAGAACCTAGGATAACCCAAAGTGTTATCCTAGAGAACCTAGGATAACCCAAAGTGTTATCCTAGAGAACCTAGGATAACCCAGTGTTATCCTAGAGAACCTAGGATAACCCAAAGTTTGGGTTATCCTAGGTTCTCTACACATATGCTGCTATGTATGATAATCTTTGTAACTGTATCTGTGTATACCTGAATAAACTTATAGTTTCAGGAAGAAAAAGAACCATTCCCTCAAGCGGCCGGTGCTAATGTTGTGGAACAGCAGGGAGACCACCCGCCTTCCCATGCTACCCCTCCCCAACAACACCCTACCATCCCAGCATTCGATCGTATTCCATACGCGTCAAGCCAGCTGTGTTTGTCAAGAATAAGAGTGAATTGTGTTTTGATCTTTAAATTACTATATCTTGTATCTGCCAAGCAATCATGTCACCCAGTAGGCATACAAGTGTTGCTCAAAGTGGCAAGAAAATGTTTAAGCATTTATTAAGTCTTAGAACTAACGAAGAAAAGATATTAGACAAGACATAACCTGTGGCTGTAATGAAGTGTTACTTGTACCACAAAAGATGTAAACATAAGTTTGTGTGACTAACTTACTGAATGACTTGACTGACTGACTTACTGAATGACTTGACTGACTTACTG
>WNWK01007949.1:0-2500 GCA_009830355.1 Cherax destructor
TCCTCTCGTCCTCTTCCTCGTCCTCCTCGTCCTCCTCGTCCTCCTCGTCCTCCTCCTCGTCCCAGCTTCGTCATGAAACACAACACACCGTCATTACTTCCAGTCTTCTCATCTTACACTACACTAACTTCTCGACAAGGCAGAAAATTTACACTTTTTTGGGCCTAAGACTCAGTAGACCTAGTGAAGCCAAACACTGTGTCGTCTATGTTGCATCTGTTGTGTCGTCCATGTTGCATCTGTTGTGTCGTCTATGTTGCATCTGTTGTGTCGTCCATGTTGCATCTGTGTCGTCTATGTTGCATCTGAGAGAGAGATACATGATAATATACACATGGAAAGTACTTGAGGGCCTGGTCCCAAATCTGCACACTGCCATAACAACATACTGGAGTGAGAGATATGGGAGAAAGTGTAAAATAAACCCAGTGAGGAGCAGGGGTGCGGTGGGGACAATACGGGAGCACTGTATTAACATCCGGGGTCCCAGACTATTCAACATCTTACCAGAAGATATCCGAAACATCGCTGGAACCAGTGTAGAAGCCTTCAAAAGGAAACTGGACAAGTATCTTCATCGGGTGCCAGATCAACCAGGCTGTGATGGATATGTGGGGCAGCGGGCCTCCAGCAGCAACAGCCTGGTTGACCAGGCAAGCACCAGACGAGCCTGGCCCATGGCCGGGCTCAGAGAGTAGATGCTCTCGAAACTCTTCAAAGGTATATCAAAGGGCTACTGGGCTACTGCCCTACTCATCCGGGCTACTGGGCCACTGCCCGAAATGCCTAGGCCTGCTAGTGGCCTTCTTTGTAATTAATATTTTATAACATGTAAACCACACATTGTAAACTTTACAAGGAGATAATGATTTTCATTTTCATTTTCACTGGTCATCTGGGCTACTGGTCATCTGGGCTACTGGTCATCTGGGCTACAGTTCTTTATGAATAAACAAAGTTCCATTAATCAGGCCCAGGAGCTACATGTGTGGGGATGTTTTCTGTGCCCTTTTCGAATTTCTTGGGGCTATGCTGACGTCAGATATGTAACTTGTAGAGTAGGCAGAATAAACTCTCTGGATCCTACCTGGAGTCTACCTGGAGTCTACCTGAAGTCTACCTGAAGTCTACCTGGAGTCTGTCTGCAGGGTGTTCCGGGGGTCAACGCCCCTGTGGCCCCGTCCTTGACCAGGCCTGGTGGTGGATCAAGGCCTGATCAACTAGGCTGTTACCGCTGTCCGGGCCTGGGTCAGAGTGCATGGGCATATTGTCAATGACTTTTTCGAAGTCCAGTGGTGTTAGGTTTATGTCAGAAATGTTGGAGATATTGACATGGAGAATTCATTAAGAGTATAGAACTTCAGTCTGATTAAGGCCTCACTTAACACATATTGAGACTTCAGGACTTCACTCATTTCATTGATGTCATCAGAGTAAGTTCCAACTCGTTGTTTTTCGCCCTGAATTTGGTTCTGTGATTCTTCACCTTCATCTCTAGAAGAAGCGTCTCTCTCTTTCTAGTTTACATCTCTCTTTTTTCCCCCTTCTAGTTCTACTGTTTTATTTTTTGCCTTTATCAGTATTCTCTCGTTGTAAATTATCTTTTACTCCCCGTCCTGACTCCCTCCCTGACTCCCTCCCTCCCTCCCTCCCTCCCACACACAGACCCCCTAGTGGCTCTCCAAGTAAACACTAGAATACCGAATTTAAGTGGAGGCAGCCATAAAGATCTTCATAAAACCTCACGTTTCAACGAGACTGGCTCATCCAATAGGCCTACCCTCCCCACCCATACCCTCCCTTCAAATACCCTCTCCCCACATACCCTCCCTTCCCATACCCCCACCCATACGCTACCATACCATACCCAACCCCCACAATAGGACCCCTTCCATACTAACATTTACCATAATACCTTCTATATCTTCCCTTCTTTTTCCCCTTCCTCCTCCACCTCCCTTTCCTCCTTCCCTTCCCCTCTTCCCCTCTTTCCTGTTTCTTCTCCCTTCTTCGTCACCTACCTTCCCTTCTAGAAAAGTCATTAAAATATTGAAGGTTGTGACAGCGAGCTGTTTGATATGATATCATATATATACTATATATATATATATATATATATATATAAAATATATATATATATATATATATATATATATATATATAAGTATTCAGAGAGAGAAACAATTTCAAGTATTACAATAGAGGAAGCCTCTTAAGTGTTTGCAGGTGTTGTAAGAGAGCAAAATCTCTCCCTGATAACGTAGGACACAATACACACTTACCGTAATCTTACCAGTTATTAATTCCCTCATACTACACCAGCGCAAATATTCTGGCAACATTCCACTGTGATCACGGGTTGCCTGCGTAATAAACATTCATTCTGTTAAAGGGAATGTTCTTAATGAAAGGAGAGAGAGAGAGAGAGAGAGAGAGAGAGAGAGAACATCACTTCATCTGAGATCATTTATTCCTGGGATGACTCGAGTCTGAAACATGT
>WNWK01007949.1:7500-15000 GCA_009830355.1 Cherax destructor
AGAAGGACCAGTCACACTGGACTGACAAGGACCAGTCACACTGGACTGAGAAGGACCAGTCACACTGGACTTACAAGGACCAGTGACACTGGACTGAGAAGGACCAGTCACACTGGACTGAGAAGGACCAGTCACACTGGACTGAGAAGGACCAGTCACACTGGACTGAAAAGGACCAGTCACACTGGACTGACAAGGACCAGTCACACTGGACTGAGAAGGACCAGTCACACTGGACTGAGAAGGACCAGTCACACTGACTGACAAGGACCAGTCACACTGGACTGAGAAGGACCAGTCACACTGGACTGACAAGGACCAGTCACACTGGACTGACAAGGACCAGTCACACTGGACTGAGAAGGACCAGTCACACTGGACTGAGAAGGACCAGTCACACTGGACTGAGAAGGACCAGTCACACTGGACTGACAAGGACCAGTCACACTGACTGACAAGGACCAGTCACACTGGACTGAGAAGGACCAGTCACACTGGACTGACAAGGACCAGTCACACTGACTGACAAGGACCAGTCACACTGGACTGAGAAAGACCAGTCACACTGGACTGAGAAGGACCAGTCACACTGGACTGAGAAGGACCAGTCACACTGGACTGACAAGGACCAGTCACACTGGACTGAGAAGGACCAGTCACACTGGACTGAGAAGGACCAGTCACACTGACTGAGAAGGACCAGTCACACTGGACTGAGAAGGACCAGTCACACTGGACTGAGAAGGACCAGTCACACTGGACTGAGAAGGACCAGTCACACTGGACTGAAAGGACCAGTCACACTGACTGACAAGGACCAGTCACACTGACTGAGAAGGACCAGTCACACTGGACTGAGAAGGACCAGTCACACTGGACTGACAAGGACCAGTCACACTGGACTGAGAAGGACCAGTCACACTGGACTGTCAAGGACCAGTCACACTGGACTGACAAGGACCAGTCACACTGGACTGAGAAGGACCAGTCACACTGGACTGAGAAGGACCAGTCACACTGGACTGAGAAGGACCAGTCACACTGGACTGACAAGGACCAGTCACACTGGACTGACAAGGACCAGTCACACTGGACTGAGAAGGACCAGTCACACTGGACTGACAAGGACCAGTCACACTGACTGACAAGGACCAGTCACACTGGACTGAGAAAGACCAGTCACACTGGACTGAGAAGGACCAGTCACACTGGACTGAGAAGGACCAGTCACACTGGACTGACAAGGACCAGTCACACTGGACTGAGAAGGACCAGTCACACTGGACTGAGAAGGACCAGTCACACTGACTGAGAAGGACCAGTCACACTGGACTGAGAAGGAGCAGTCACACTGACTGACAAGGACCAGTCACACTGGACTGAGAAGGACGAGTCACACTGACTGACAAGGACCAGTCACACTGGACTGACAAGGACCAGTCACACTGGACTGACAAGGACCAGTCACACTGGACTGACAAGGACCAGTCACACTGGACTGACAAGGACCAGTCACACTGGACTGACAAGGACCAGTCACACTGGACTGACAAGGACCAGTCACACTGGACTGACAAGGCCAAGTCACACTGGACTGACAAGGACCAGTCACACTGGACTGAGAAGGACCAGTCACACTGGACTTACAAGGACCAGTCACACTGGACTGAGAAGGACCAGTCACACTGACTGAGAAGGACCAGTCACACTGGACTGACAAGGACCAGTGACACTGGACTGAGAAGGACCAGTCACACTGGACTGAGAAGGACCAGTCACACTGGACTTACAAGGACCAGTCACACTGGACTGAGAAGGACCAGTCACACTGGACTGAGAAGGACCAGTCACACTGGACTGAGAAGGACCAGTCACACTGGACTGACAAGGACCAGTCACACTGACTGACAAGGACCAGTCACACTGGACTGACAAGGACCAGTCACACTGGACTGAGAAGGACCAGTCACACTTGATTAACAAAATCATGAATCACACTTGATTCAGATATTACAAATCACATCAGATTCGCCAAAAATTCTAACATACTGAGATTCCAGACAATATCCAGGCTTTCTCCTGTTATAATTCCTATTTTATTCCTCTTCATCCTCCTTTTCATCCTCCTCTTCCTCCTCCCTATCCTCCTCCTCTTCCCTCTGCTCTTCCTCCTGCTCTTCCTCCTGCTCTTCCTCCTGCTCTTCCTCCTGCTCTTCCTCCTGCTCTTCCTCCTGCTCTTCCTCCTGCTTTTCCTCCTCCTCTTCCTTCTCCTCCTCCCAGAGTTGTGACTGTCAAGGTGTGTGTGTTAGGACAGGAAAAAATTTACGTTCAAAGTGAAACCATAAATCTTGTGTCCCGGTTACTGTGTGTGAGGGCCCCTAAACTCAACCATCCCTCAGAATTCCTAAGAACGTACGAGGGCCCCCACCCTCAACCATCCCTCAGCACTCCTAAGAACGTACGAGGGGCCCCCACACTCAACCAATCCTCAGCATTCCTAAGAACGTACGAGGACCCCCACCCTCTTATCCATCCCTTATCCCTACTTGAAGACGAGTTAGGGCCCCCTCTTTTCCTTCACTATCATCCTTCGTCCCCCAATCTACCGACGGACGTGTCAGAGCAATAAAAAGAACGAGGCTGAGACAGTTGACCACAATATTGGGAATTAGTTGAGTTACTCCTGTCATATAATCGACGCGGCCATTGATCTCTCTCTCTCTCTCTCTCTCTCTCTCTCTCTCTCTCTCTCTCTCTCTCTCTCTCTCTCTCTCACTAATAACAAACAATTAGCCAAGGTAAGCTATTATTAGTTAAGACTCACCAGGAAAGCATCAAGCGACAGCACCAAGCGAGGGATCACCAGGGACACACTTGAGCGACTTACATGTCACATTAAATCCTATTTTAAGTGGCTGGATTTGTGGATTTACAGAGATTCGAATCGGGATTACTGGCTTCACTTCTGGGATTGTCAGGCGTGAGAGTCGAGCGAGATACGTGAGTTAACCTGGAGTTTACCTGTACTGGCTTTCGGGGGTCACCGCCCCAGCGGCCCGGTCTGTGACCAGGCCTCATGGTGGATCAGGGTCTGATCAACCAGGCTGTTACTGTTGGCCGCACGCACACCGACGTACGAACCACAGCCCGGCTGATCAGGTACTGACTTTAGGTGCCTGTCCAGCTCCTTGAAGACAGCCAGGGGTCTATTGGTAATCCCCTTTATGTATGCTGGGAGGCAGTTGAACAGTCTTGGGCCCACAACCCGGCTGATCAGGAACTGTTTTGAGGAATCTGTCGAGTTCCTTCATGAAGACAACTAGGAGTTTGCATGAAGGTAGGGTGTTGGAGAGTCGTGGTACCTTTACACTTATTAAGTTCTCTCTTAGTGTACTCATCACTTCCCTGCTTTTCATTGGAGGTATCCTGCACCGTCTAACAAGTCTCTTGTGTTCATAAGTAGTAATTTCTGTGTGTAGGTTTGGTACCAACCCCTCAAGTATCTTCCAGGTGTAGATTATGATGTATCTTTCTCGCCTACGTTCTAAGGAGTACAATTCTATCGACTTCAAGCACTCCCAGTTGTGAAAGTTCTCTGGACACTTTCCAGCCTTGAACGAAGCTGTTAGTACACAGCGATATTCCAGAGAGTGACTAAAGAGTGTTATCACTGGCTTGACACTTCTTGTTTTGAAGGTTCTAGTTATCCAGCCTATCATTTTCTCTTGCATTTGCGATAATAACATTGGTGAGGTAATTGAATGTGAGCCAAGCTTCTCACCAGACGGAACACCAGCCATTATACGCAATGTAAAATTACCTGCACATTAAAATAACAAAGCTAATAACACAAAAGCTAATAAAAACACAAAAGCTAATAAACACACAAAAGCTAATAAACACACAAAAGCTAAGGTAAGCTTAGATTTTGCCACCGAAGTGGCTAGTTTAATGTGCACCCCACATTAAATACTGCCGTCCACACTGGGGAGACTAGGATCAATTGAAGGAGTGGGGAGACCAGGATCACTTGAAGGAGTGGGGAGATCAGGATCACTTGAAGGAGTAGGGAGACCAGGATCACTTGAAGGAGTGAGGAGACCAGGATCACTCGAAGGAGTGGGGAGACCAGGATCACTTGAAGGAGTGGGGAGACCAGGATCACTTGAAGGAGTGAGGAGACCAGGATCACTTGAAGGAGTGGGGAGACCAGGATCACTTGAAGGAGTGGGGAGACCAGGATCACTTGAAGGAGTGAGGAGACCAGGATCACTTGAAGGAGTGGGGAGACTAGGATCACTTGAAGGAGTGGGGAGACCAGGATCACTTGAAGGAGTGGAGAGACCAGGATCACTTGAAGGAGTGGGGAGACCAGGATCACTTGAAGGAGTGGGGAGACCAGGATCACTTGAAGGAGTGGGGAGACCAAGATCACTTGAAGGAGTGGGGAGACCAGGATCACTTGAAGGAGTGGGGAGACCAGGATCACTTGAAGGAGTGGGGAGACCAGGATCACTTGAAGGAGTGAGGAGACCAGGATCACTTGAAGGAGTGGGGAGACTAGGATCACTTGAAGGAGTGGGGAGACCAGGATCACTTGAAGGAGTGGAGAGACCAGGATCACTTGAAGGAGTGGGGAGACCAGGATCACTTGAAGGAGTGGGGAGACCAGGATCACTTGAAGGAGTGGGGAGACCAGGATCACTTGAAGGAGTGGGGAGACCAGGATCACTTGAAGGAGTGGGGAGACCAGGATCACTTGAAGGAGTGGGGAGACCATGATATTGACCCAGTAAGCAAGAGGATATTATTCTCCTTTAAGAAGGGCAAGAGTCGTGGGAACTTAGCCAGGTGTACAGATCCTACCACCGGGTCCTTCCACTGGGTTCTTCCACTGGGTCCTACCACTGGGTCCTACCACTGGGTCCTACCACCGAGTCCTACCACTGGGTCCTACCACTGGGTCCTACCACTGGGTCCAACCACTGGGTCCTACCACTGGGTCCTACCACTGGGTCCAACCACTGGGTCCTACCACCCAGAACGCCAGGAAGGATGTTTTATGACTCTTCCTGTGAGCTGTGACCCTCCCTTGTATTCCTCTCATCACTGTGATACAAAATTTAGAGATTTGTATTTTTTCAAGGTATACGTGTGTATGTGTATATGTATGTGTGTGTATGAGAGAGAGAGAGAGAGAGAGAGAGAGAGAGAGAGAGAGAGAGAGAGAGAGAAAAAAGATATCAAGGGCCCAGTTAATGTAATGATTTTAAAACAGGCACAATACCGTGACTAAAACAATACACAAATAAAAGAGAGGAGCTTATGACGACGTTTCGGTCCAACTTGGATTATTAACTAGTCACACAAAAGTGGAAAGGAAAGGGAGCCTGGTTCCAGTGTCTCGTTGGCTAATGTCTGGAATCTCCAGTGAGTCTTAGCCGGGTCCGGACATACTCTCGCCTTCCTTGGTTCGAACCTATAATGTCACACATACTTTTAGCCGCCTCAAAACTAATATCCTAAACGAACATCTACTCATTACAACGAACCCTCACTCCCATTAACCGAATCTTTCAAACAAACCACTAAACGAACCCGATACAGAATTCCCCCGCCACTATACAAATCGCTACTCTCTAACGAACCCTTTATATGAAGTGTCTAAACGAACCCACAACTCCCTAACAAACCTTCGAAACGAACCCATACCCCCAGACGGACCCACATTCCCACACGACCTCCCCCAAAAACGAATGCACACTCCAAACGAACCCACACACTCCAACGAACCCCATAAGCGAACCCCTGCCAGTCATTCTAATCAGTTCGACTGTGTCCTACCGGAACAAGTGTAATCCTGGCTAATGCTCCTCTTTCTTTGTCTACATAGACTTGTAGAGGACTACGAGATCGTCCTCCGGCTTCACTGGACACCGAAGAGCCGGGTTCGCTAAGGTATACGGCACGACAGGCCCCACCGCCCTCATGAACACCTCCCATAAGACTCATTTTCCCCCAAGGTGGAAGCAGAGGATGAGACAATGACCGCCCAGTAACATGCCCCAAGACTCATCCCATCCATCCCCCAGTCCCCATTTGGAGTTCAATGGCATATTCTTTCTTTTATTTTGGTTCCCAAAGTGGCTGCGGGAGCGTAAAATCGGCCCAGTTCCTCCTTGAGTCGCCAGCGGTCAAGCCAGCAGCCTCGGTGGCCCTCGATATATATATATATATATATATATATATATATATATATATATATATATATATATATATATATATATATATATATATATATATATATATCGTGCCGAATAGGTAAAATTGGTCAGTTAGCAAGAACTCATTTAAAATTAAGTCCTTTCTAAAATTTTCTTATACGTTTAAAGATATATATTTTTCATTTATGTTAATGTAAAAATTAATAATTTTGTACCAAAAGAACCTTAGAAAATTTACCTGACCTTATTATAACAAGCGTAATTTAATTTAGCCTAATTCAACTAAATATACCTTAGTCAAGTTTACAGTAATTTAATAATAAACACATTGAAATATATTTTGTTCGTTAGGTTCAGAATGATTTTTGCGAGATTATTGCATACACAAATTTTCGCTTGCCTTATTCGGCAAGAAGAGCGTTGCTATTTAAGCCAAAATCGCAAGTTTTAACTATTCGGCACGACATATAGTGTTGGAAAAAGTAAACTTAGAACCCTCTAGTGTGGGAAATAACTAACTTAGAGGTCTCTAGTGTGGGAAATAACTAACTTAGAGCCCTCTAGTGTGGGAAATAACTAACTTAGAGCCCTCTAGTGTGGGAAATAACTAACTTAGAGAGGGCCTTTCTCTAGTGTGGAAATAACTAACTTAGAGCCCTAGTGGGAATAACTAACTTAGAGCCCTCTAGTGTGGGAAATAACTAACTTAGAACCCTCTAGTGTGGGAAATAGCTAACTTAGAACCCTCTAGTGTGGGAAATAACTAACTTAGAACCCTCTAGTGTGGGAAATAACTAACTTAGAACCCTCTAGTGTTGGGGAAAAACAGTCCTCCCTTCCCTCCCTCCTACGCAGGGAGGGAGGGAGGAAGGAAGGGAGGGAGAGAGGTAACGAAAGGAGGAAGGGAGATGAGGGAGGGAAGAAGGGTGATCAGCTGTTATTGACACAGGGGAACAGGTGGTTGGGGGGATGGTGGGAGGATGGTGGGAGGATGGATCGTGGGGAGGAGGTGGAGGAAATATTGAGGAAGAGGAGGGGAAGAATATGTGTCAAGGGAAAACTGTGTGTACTTACCTATTTGTGGTTGCAGGGGTCGAGTCTCAGCTCCTGGCCCTCTGGGAGAGGGAGAGAGAGAAGCTGTCAGACTCTTCTGTTTTTTCTCCGCTAAATTAAATGAGAAACTGTCGAGCAGAGTTAAAAATCTTGAAAGATTTTTAACAGTTGTACAATAATGTAAATGTGAGATGATATACTATTATTGTGTATAACGGAGGTA
>WNWK01007949.1:17500-55000 GCA_009830355.1 Cherax destructor
GGACCCAGGTCTTCACGAGACCCAGGTCTCCATGGGACCCAGGTCTTCACTAGACCCAGGTCTCCATGGGACCCAGGTCTTCACTAGACCCAGGTCTCCATGGGACCCAGGTCTTCACTAGACCCAGGTCTCCATGGGACCCAGGTCTTCACTAGACCCAGGTCTCCATGGGACCCAGGTCTTCACTAGACCCAGGTCTCCATGGGACCCAGGTCTTCACTAGACCCAGGTATCACATAAAGTCATACTCAATACACTGTTTTCCATTATATTTAAATAGATAGACAACGATAGCGTAAATAACTGTTATCTGCGCCTCCATCTATTGATAATTCTAGTGACCATCGCGCCAGAGGCTCGATCCCAGACTAGGCCTAATTAAGGCCTTTGGGAACAATGGTCAGAAATGGCATTAAAAATATATTTTGGGACGTGAAAAAAAGGACCAGACACAAGTGGCGTTCCTCAGGGTAGATTTTTGTAGACGTTGTTGTTTATTATAATAATAATAATAATAATAATAATAATAATAATAATAATAATAATAATAATAATAATAACTCCATGGAGCTGAACTCTGTTGCCTCTGTATTTGACTGAAGAAGCCTACTATGTAGGCGAAACGTTTCGTCAACAAAGACACCCAACTGCCACACATGTGTCTTAATCATCATCTTATGGGTATTTTATACCACTTTCAAAATAACAAAGATGGCGGACTGGCTGAGCGCTTTCGTACCACATCGATTATTGTCGTACATTTGTATGATTATCATAGACTTCACGGACAGTAATCATAATTTTTAAAGGGGTAAGCCAGCGGAAGGCCTCAGTCAGATGACCAAAAGCTCCAGCTGCGGGTCATCATCTAAGACCAGCGTCGGAAAACACTTGTCCTGTTTCCTGACGAACCTAACCTAACCTAGCAGAGACAGTAGGCCTACTGTAGTGATTTATCTTCTTATTCTCTATTAGCTTCTTTTCCCTTCCTTCTTGCTTCTTCTTCTTCTTCCCTCCCATCCATTTTCTTCCCTCTCCCCTCCTTAGTATTCCCTCTCCCGTACCTCCCCCAGTCTTCCTTACCCTCTTCTCCCTAATATTCCCCTCATTATCCCCCTCTCTCATGACCCCCACCCACTTTCCACCTCCTCCAGCCAAGGGAAAATCTTCCCCCATCCCTCCCACCGATCCCATGTCTTTTCCCCTCCCCGACCCAACTCGGTCGTGCCATATTGTTCGACCAATCAGGAAATGGCCAATTATACCCCTCGGCTGTTTGGGACCCAGTGTTTATATTTACGCTCCGAGCGTGCTTCGTTGGTGCCTCGAACCGACTCCCCAGGTCTCGAACCGACTCCCAGGTCTCGAAACCTTCAGGGACGCCCATAGTAAGATTGAGTTCCCTATATATATATATATATATATATATATATATATATATATATATATATATATATATATATATATATATATATATATATATTATGTTTTGAAGCGCTATTAGAGGGTTTCTGAACTCTTCTTTATAGGCGAGGAATCTGATTCCCTAGAAGACCGAATTCACACCTTGCCTCTACTGTATGTAGCTAAGTTGTAGAGAGTTCGGTTATTACAGCCAGACGGTTAATACAAGCAGGTAGGCCTGTATCAGTGCTCCTTCTTTCATATGTTCTTACAGTAGCATCAACGACCGTTACAACAGTAGCATCAACGACCGTTACAACAGTAGCATCAACGACCGTTACATCACTAGCATCAACGACCGTTATACCTTACTTTGATATACCTTTGAAGAGTTTCGAGAGTATCTATCTCTGAGCCCGGCCATGGGCCAGGCTCGTCTGGTGCTTGCCTGGTCAACCAGGCTGTTGCTGCTGGAGGCCCGCTGCCCCACATCACTAGCATCAACGACCGTTACAACAGTAGCATCAACGACCGTTACAACAGTAGCATCAACGACCGTTACAACAGTAGCATCAACGACCGTTACAACAGTAGCATCAACGACCGTTACAACAGTAGCATCAACGACCGTTACAACAGTAGCATCAACGACCGTTACAACAGTAGCATCAACGACCGTTACAACAGTAGCATCAACGACCGTTACAACAGTAGCATCAACGACCGTTACAACAGTAGCATCAACGACCGTTACAACAGTAGCATCAACGACCGTTACAACAGTAGCATCAACGACCGTTACAACAGTAGCATCAACGACCGTTACAACAGTAGCATCAACGACCGTTACAACAGTTGCATCAACGACCGTTACAACAGTAGCATAAACGACCGTTACAACAGTAGCATCAACGACCGTTACAACAGTAGCACCAACGACCCTTACAACAGTAGTATCAACGACCCTTACAACAGCAGCATCAACGACCGTTACAACAGTAGCACCAACGACCGTTACAACAGTAGCATCAACGACCGTTACAACAGTAGCACCAACGACCCTTACAACAGCAGCATCAACGACCGTTACAACAGTAGCACCAACGACTCTTACAACAGCAGCATCAACGACCGTTACAACACTAGCATCAACGACCGTTACAACAGTAGCATCAACGACCGGTACAACAGCAGCATCAACGACCGTTACAACAGTAGCACCAACGACCGTTACAACAGTAGCATCAACGACCGTTACAACAGTAACATCAACGACTGTTGCAACACTAGCACCAACGACCGTTACAACAGTAGCACCAACGATCGTTACAACAGCAGCATCACCGACCGTTACAACAGTAGCATCAACGACCATTACAACAGTAACATCAACGACTGTTGCAACACTAGCACCAACGACCGTTACAACAGTAGCATCAACGATCCTTACAACACTAGCACCAACGACCGTTACAACAGTAGCATAAACGACCGTTACAACAGTAGCATCACCGACCGTTACAACAGTAGCATCAACGACCGTTACAACAGTAGCATCGACGACCGTTACAATAGTATCATCACCCATTCATACAACAGTAGCATTAACGACCGTTACAACAGTAACGTCAACGACAGTTACAACGGTAGCATCAACGACCGTTACAACAATAGCATCAACGACCGTTAAAACAGTAGCATCACCCATTGATACAACAGTAGCATAACCGACCGTTACAACAGTAGCATAAACGACCGTTACAACAGTATCATCAACAATCGTTACAATAGTATCATCAACGACCGTTACAACAGTAGCGGCATCAACGGTCATCACAACAGTGTGGACATCACTACTACAACAGTAGTAGCACCACCCACGGCCGTTACAACAGTAATAACTCCCGCCAACAGGATCCACAACGGGAACAACAGTGACACCATAACAGTGCAAAAGATAAATATGATCCTCCATCCTCCTCCTGTCCCTTCCATTCATTACACATCCTTCCTCCCTCCCCTATTTAGTTCCTGTTTATCTTTCCCTGCTCTTCCTCCTCTTTCTATTCCGTCAACAATAGTTTTTGTCATCTGCCTCTTCCCGTCCTCTCAGCTCCTCTTTCTCTGGCTTCCCTGCATTCTTCTTCTCTCTCTCTCTCTCTCTCTCTCTCTCTCTCTCTCTCTCTCTCTCTCTCTCTCTCTCTCTCTCTCTCTCTCTCTCTCTCTTGTAAGAGGATAGTCTCTCTTCAGTTCGCTCCCCAGGACTCTCCCAGATCTTAGTCTCCCAGCTCTTTGTCTCCCAGATCCTAGTCTCCCAGCTCCTAGTCTCCCAGCTCCTAGTCTCCCACCTCCTAGTCCCCCAAATCCTAGTCTCCCAGCTCCTAGTCCTCAGCTACTAGTCTCTCAACTCCTAGTCTCCCAGCTCCTAGTCTCCCAGCTCCTAGTCTTCCAGCACCTAGTCTCCCAGCTCCTAGTCCCCAGCTACTAGTCTCTCAGCTCTTAGTCTCCCAGCTCCTAGTCTCTCAGCTCCTAGCCTCCCAGCTCCTAGTCTCACAGCTCCTAATCTTCCAGCACCTAGTCTCCCAGCTCCTAGTCCCCAGCTACTAGTCTCTCAGCTTCTAGCCTCCCAACTCCTAGTCTCCCAGCTCCTAGTCTTCCAGCACCTAGTCTCCCAGTTCCTAGTCCCCAGCTCCTAGTTTCTCAGCTCCTAGTCTCCCAGCTCCTAGTCTCCCAGCTTCTAGTCTTCCAGCACCTAGTCTCCCAGCTCCTAGTCCCCAGCTACTAGTCTCTTAGCTCCTAGCCTCCCAGCTCCTAGTCTCCCAGCTCCTAATCTTTCAGCACCTAGTCTCCCAGTTCCTAGTCCCCAGCTACTAGTCTCTCAGCTCCTAGTCTTCCAATTCCTAGTCTCCCAGCACCTAGCCTCACAGCTTCTAGTCTCCCAGCTCCTAGTCTCCCAGCTCCTAGTCTTCCAGCACCTAGTCTCCCAGCTCCTAGTCCCCAGCTACTAGTCTCTCAGCTCCTAGTCTCCCAGCTCCAAGTTTCTCAGCTCCTAGCCTCCCAGCTCCTAGCCTCCCAGCTCCTAGTCTCCCAGGTCCTAGTCTTCCAGCACCTAGTCTCCCAGCTCCTAGTCCCCAGCTACTAGTCTCTCAGCTATTAATCTCCCAGCTCCAAGTTTCTCAGCTCCTAGCCTCCCAGCTCCTAGTCTCCCAGGTCCTAGTCTTCCAGCACCTAGTCTCCAGCTCCTAGTCCCCAGCTACTAGGCTCTCAGCTCCTAGTCTCCCAGCTCCAAGTTTCTCAGCTCTTAGCCTCCCAGCTCCTAGTCTCCCAGCTCCTAGTCTTCCAGCACCTAGTCTTCCAGCTCCTAGTCCCCAGCTACTAGTCTCTCAGCTCATAGTCTCCCAGTTCCTAGTCTCCCAGCACCTAGCCTCCCAGCTCCTAGTCTCCCAGCTCCTAGTCTCCCAGCTCCTAGTCTTCCAGCACCTAGTCTCCCAGCTCCTAGTCCCCAGCTACTAGTCTCTCAGCTCCTAGTCTCCCAGTTCCTAGCCTCCCAGCACCTAGCCTCCCAGCTCCTAGCCTCCCAGCTTCTAGTCTCCCAGTTCCTAGTCTCCCAGCTCCTAGTCTCCCAGCTCCTAGTCTTCCAGCACCTAGTCTCCCAGCTCCTAGTCCCCAGCTACTAGTCTCTCAGCTCCTAGTCTCCAAGTTCCTAGCCTCCCAGCTCCTAGCCTCCCAGCTCCTAGTCTCCCAGCTCCTAGTCTTGCAGCACCTAGTCTTCCAGCACCTAGTCCCCAGCTACTAGTCTCTCAGCTCTAGTCTCCCAGCTCCTAGTCTTCCAGCACCTAGTCTCCCAGCTCCTAGTCTTCCAGTACCTAGTCTCCCAGCTCCTAGTCCCCAGCTACTAGTCTCTCAGCTCCTAGTCTCCCAGTTCCTAGCCTCCCAGCACCTAGCCTCCCAGCTCCTAGTCTCCCAGCTCCTAGTCCCCAGCTACTAGTCTCCCAGCTCCTAGTCCCCAGCTACTAGTCTCCCAGCTCCTAGCCTCCCAGCACCTAGTCTCCCAGCTCCTAGTCCCCAGCTACTAGTCTCCCAGCTCCTAGTCTTCCAGTACCTAGTCTCCCAGCTCCTAGTCCCCAGCTACTAGTCTCCCAGCTCCTAGTCTCCCAGCTCCTAGTCTCCCAGCACCTAGCCTCCCAGCACCTAGTCTCCCAGCTTCTAATTTAGGTATCTTTATGGCAGAAACGTTTCGCCTGGGCAGCAGGCTTCTTCAGTCATATTCAGAAGTCACTTTTACACCTGAGACAGTGGAAGGGAAACATTGGGTGTGTTTCCTTACACCTGCTGTCCCATTCACCTAGCAAGTAAGTAGGTACCTGGGTGTTAGCTGACTGGTGTGGGTGGCATCCCGGGGGACAAGATTGAAGGACCACAATGGAAATAAGACAGACAGTCCTCGAAGACGCACTGACTTTCTTGTTTTATCCTGGTTGGCTAACCCACCGGGCTTAAAAATCCAAACAAAATCTTATCTTATCTCTGGCTTGGAACCAAGAGTTAATAGCTTACATTAGACAGATTACTGACTAGACAGGTGACAGATTTTTGACAAAGAATGGACGACCTGTTTCCCACCATCATACTGGTGGTGGGAAGAGGCCGTCTCTTCAGGCCTATGACAATATATTGTCAGCTGAGTAAACATTACGAGGCCTGGTCACGGACCGGGCCGCAGGGGCGTTGACCCCCGGAACACCCTGACAGGTCACTGACAACTGGGACACCGTCCCGATAAAGGTCATGTGTGTACTGGGTGAACCACACACACACACACAGAGGCGGGGCCAGGAGCTGTGACTCGACCCCTACAACCACAACTAGGTGAGTACACACACACACTGGTATTATGGGTAATATATACGAGTCACACATTCAGCGCATCAATAAAACGCAAGTATTTTTTCGGTCTAGTTAGAGACCCTCTTCAGACGATAATTCAACTAGTTGGAAGGCAACCCACTTGATGCTTGGAATGGGATTCATCCTTCCAGATAGGGAGTCAAAGTCTACCTGGTGAATCAGAGGCCTGAATACAGGTTGGTGTCCCGTATCTCGACTGGTAGCGCACTCAGCTCACACACTGAGGGTGGTCAGGTGACCTCCCCTCAGTGGTTAGTGTCTGGCAGCAGGGGTCAGGGGTTGTTAGAATGGTCAGGTGACCTCCCCTCAGTGGTTAGTGTCTGGCAGCAGGGGTCAGGGGTTGTTAGAATGGTCAGGTGACCTCCCTCAGTGGTTAGTGTCTGGCAGCAGGGGTCAGGGTTGTTAGAGTGGTCAGGTGACCTCCCTCAGTGGTTAGTGTCTGGCAGCAGGGGTCAGGGTTGTTAGAATGGTCAGTGACCTCTCAGTGGTTAGTGTCTGAGCAGGGTCAGGTTGTTAGATGGTCAGGTGACCTCCCCTCAGTGGTTAGTGTCTGGCAGCAGGGGTCAGGGGTTGTTAGAGTGGTCAGGTGACCTCCCCTCAGTGGTTAGTGTCTGGCAGCAGGGGTCAGGGGTTGTTAGAGTGGTCAGGTGACCTCCCCTCAGTGGTTAGTGTCTGGCAGCAGGGGTCAAGGGTTGTTAGAGTGGTCAGGTGACCTCCTCAGTGGTTAGTGTCTGGCAGCAGGGGTCAGGGGTTGTTAGAGTGGTCAGGTGACCTCCTCAGTGGTTAGTGTCTGGCAGCAGGGGTCAGGGGTGTTAGAGTGGTCAGGTGACCTCCCTCAGTGGTTAGTGTCTGGCAGCAGGGGTCAGGTTGTTAGAGGGTCAGGTGACCTCTCCTCAGTGGTTAGTGTCTGGCAGCAGGGGTCAGGGGTTGTTAGAGTGGTCAGGTGACCTCCCCTCAGTGGTTAGTGTCTGGCAGCAGGGGTCAGGGGTTGTTAGAGTGGTCAGGTGACCTCTCCTCAGTGGTTAGTGTCTGGCAGCAGGGGTCAGGGGTTGTTAGAGTGGTCAGGTGACCTCCCCTCAGTGGTTAGTGTCTGGCAGCAGGGGTCAGGGGTTGTTAGAGTGGTCAGGTGACCTCCCCGTGGTTAGTGTCTGGCAGCAGGGGTCAGGGGTTGTTAGAGTGGTCAGGTGACTTGTAGTTAACTGGTCTGTTATTTGTGTAACTGCTGATAGACTTTTGCTGTCTGTTACTGCTGTTGCTATTAATACTACTATTATTACTATTGCTATTACTACTACTGCTGTTACTACTACTACTATTACTACTACTATTATTATTACTACTACTACTACTACTACTGCCAGGCAGTGTCCAAACACATGTGAAGATAGCGTCACTTTAATGGTGAGGAGGGAGTGAGGGGTGAGGGAGGGGGAGGGGGGCGAAGTAGGGGTATAGCAAGTGATCACGTGACTTCCCGTCTGTGATTAGCTGATTTGTTAAGTGTGATGATTGTTATTGTGAAGGATTATTATCTTCGTCCTTCCCTACTACCTCTTCCTTCCCTACTACCTCTTCCTTCCCTACTCCCTCTAGTTGTCTTCAAGAGGGAGCTGGACCAGTACCTGATCAGCCGGGCTGTGGTTCCTACGTTGGACTACGTGCGGCCAGCAGTAACAGCCTGGTTGATCAGACCCTGATCCACTGGGAGGCCTGGTCAAGGACTGGGCCACGGGGGCGTTGACCCCCGGAACAACCTCCAGGTACTCCAGGTAGACTCCAGATAGAATTTAGGTAGACTCCGGATAGACTCTAGGAAGGTAGACTCCAGGTAGACTCTAGGTAGACTCCAAGCAGACTCCAGATGGACTCTAGGTAGGTAGACTCCAGATAGACTCCAGGTAGACTCCAGATAGACTCTAGGTAGGTAGACTCCAGATAGACTCTAGGTAGGTAGACTCCAGATAGACTCTAGGTAGACTCCAGATAGACTCTAGGTAGGTAGACTCCAGATAGACTCTAGGTAGACTCCAGATAGACTCTAGGTAGGTAGATCCAGATAGACTCTAGGTAGACTCCAGAAAGACTCTTGGTAGGTAGACTCCAGATAGACTCTAGGTAGACTCCAGATAGACTCTAGGTAGGTAGATCCAGATAGACTCTAGGTAGACTCCAGATAGACTCTTGGTAGGTAGACTCCAGATAGACTCCAGGTCGACTCCAGACTCTAGGTAGGTAGACTCCAGATAGACTCTAGGTAGGTAGACTCCAGGTAGACTCCAGATAGACTCCAGGTAGACTCCAGATAGACTCCAGGTAGATTCCAGGCAGCATCCTATATCTATCCTGTAGATACCTGGAGTATACCTGGAGGGTGTTCCGGGGGTCAATGCCCCCCGGCCCAGTCCATGACCATGTCTTCTTTTCCAGACGATACTGGAATCAGCAGGAGTGTCATGGACTGATTCAGTGTCAGTTGCTTCAGAGTCACTGTCAGTTGCTTCAGTCACTGTCAGTTGCTTCAGAGTCACTGTCAGTTGCTTCAGAGTCACTGTCAGTTGCTTCAGAGTCACTGTCAGTTGCTTCAGAGTCACTGTCAGTTGCTTCAGTCACTGTCAGTTGCTTCAGTCACTGTCAGTTGCTTCAGAGTCACTGTCAGTTGCTTCAGAGTCACTGTCAGTTGCTTCAGTCACTTTCAGTTGCTTCAGTCACTGTCAGTTGCTTCAGAGTCACTGTCAGTTGCTTCAGTCACTGTCAGTTGCTTCAGAGTCACTGTCAGTTGCTGTGACATAATCTGCAGAGATGCTATCCTCCTTCCTTCCCTCCCTCCTTCCTTCCTTCGGTCCCTCCTGCCTTCATTTTTCCCTCCCTCCTTCCTTCCCTCCCAGATCACCCACCCCGCCCACACCCACCCCACCCCGCCCAAACCCGCCCCACCCCGCCCACACCCACCCCACCCCGCCCACACTCACCCCGCCCACTGAGGGTGTGAACACACCACCTCCCACTGTCTCCAGTGTATGTTTTACCTCAGTGGGAGCCATCTAGTGGCATAATGAGGCACTAACTCCCCCGCCAACACTGACCTTGACTTATAAACATCTGCGCATATATTACGCGCCAGGTTATTCCACTCTGTATTGCCTCTCTCTCTCTCTCTCTCTCTCTCTCTCTCTCTCTCTCTCTCTCTCTCTCTCTCTCTCTCTCTCTCTCTCTCTCTCTCTCTCATAAGAACATAAATAAGGAGGAACACTGTAGATAAATGGTTCAGAGAACCGACGAGTTGGTAAATTAGACACATATGCAACACTTGGGTATCTTTATTGAGGAAACGTTTCGCCACACAGTGGCTTCATCAGTCCATACAAATTAGAATCATGAAGAACATGAGGAGTTTGAGGTGGTCAGTCCCTCAACCTTGAGTCGATGTTGTCAGTCCATCAATCTTGAAAAGAATACAGCATATGTGCGAAGAAGTGGCTTATATACCGTAGGCAGGAGAGGTGCAGCAGTCGCAGGTGGTGTCACATTTGACCAGTGTGGAAGTAGGTGGTGGCCAAGGGTCGGGCAAGTGAAGAATTCCCTGTATTAAGATACCAAGATGTTGCTGTGTCAGACAGGATGTAGATGACTGGTTCAGAAAAACATCGACTCAAGGTTGAGGGACTGATTACTTCAAACTCCTCCTGTTCTTCACGATTCTATTTTGTATTGGACTGATGAAGCCACTGTGTGGCGAAACGTTTCCTCAATAAAGTTACCCAAGTGTTGCATATGTGTCTAATTTACCAACTCGTCGGTTCTCTGAACCATTCATCTAAATCAACTACCCTATTACCTAACCAATACTTTCCTATATCCTTTCTAAATCTAAACTTATCTAATTTGAATCCATTATTGCGGGTTCTCTCTTGGAGAGATATCCTCAAGACCTTATTTATATCCCCTTTGTTAATACCCATTTTCCACTTGTATACCTCGATCATGTCTCCCCTCATTCTTCGTCTTACAAGTGAATGTAATTTTAGGGTCTTCAATCTTTCTTCACACGGAAGATTTCTAATGCTATGTATTAATTTAGTCATTCTACGCTGAATGTTTTCTAACGAATTTATATCCATTCTGTAAAATGGAGACCAGAACTGAGCTGCGTAATCTAGGTGAGGCCTTACTAATGATGTATAAAGATGTAATATAACCGCTGGACTTCTGTTGCTTACACTTCTTGATATAAATCCCAGTAATCATGTGCGTACAACATAACGATATTAACATTATTTGTATGTCCCATAAGCATACAAATGCTCTACAATGATTACTCTGGGTCTTCGCCAGGCCACCCCTTGGAAAAGGCCCGGGCCGGGCACTCGTCCCGGCTAATCTACAACAACCTCTGGGTCTTCACTCTGGACCTGGGTCCAAGAGAGTATGTAGGCCAGGATGAATTACAACAAATTGATATACTAGAATGCTGAAGACAGATAAAGCAAATGGAGTCAAATCAAATTTATAAAATTGCTGACAATCAGTATCCACAATACATTGTTGCCAAGTCTGTCAAGGTTGGCAACCAATGCCAGTCTGGTGCTAGGGGTAAGTGAACACAATTTTGTAGTGCCTACAGTAGGGGGTCAGGCTTCAAATATCTTTTATTGTACAGCGATAAAGGAGTGGAACGGAGTGCCAGAATATGTCAAAGCTTGCCCTGGCACGAGCCGGTTCAGGAAGACAGCTAAAAGGTACCTGATGAACGAAGCTACAGAAAGGTACCTAATGAACGATGCTACTGAAAGGTACCTAATGAACGATGCTACAGAAAGGTACCTAATGAACGATGCTACAGAAAGGTAACTAATGAACGATGCTACAGAAAGGTACCTAATGAACGATGCTACAGAAAGGTACCTAATGAACGAAACTACAGAAAGGGAGGAGAGTGATTTCTTGTATAGTTAACATTGGTGTACTTATTACTGTAAGCTGAACCTCCCTCTTTTATGTTCCTGTAATTAACTCTGTTCACTGTATTTCTCTTCACTGTAACTAATTTTTTACACATTTGGGTTACTTAGTTGTTTTAATTTTTCAGGTTATAATCGTGACTGATTTCTACTGTATATTACAGCCAGGCTTTCAGTAATATGATAAGGGTGATGAAGGTACCTGGCGTATACCTGAAGGTGTGTTTTGGGGGTCGATGCCCCCGCGGACCGGTCCATGACCAGGTTTGTGCTCACCACCGATGGTACATTGATTGGCACTTCTGCTGGTGGTGCTACTGGTGGTGGTGGTGGTGGTGCTGCTGCTGCTACTGCGGCTACTGGTGCTGCTACTGCGGCTACTGGTGCTGCTACTGCTACTGTTACGGTTGCTACTGGTGCTGCTACTACTACGGCTGCTACTGGTGCTACTGCTACTACTGCTACTGCTGGTGCTGCTACTGGCGCTGCTATTGGTACTGCTGCTGCTACTGCTATGGGGCTGCTACTGGTACTGCTGCTGCTGCTACTGCTACTGGTGCTGCTACTGGTACTGCTGCTGCTGCTACTACGTCTACTACTACCATTACTTCTAGTGTATCAGTGCCGGGATCGAACCAACGTCCCCCAAATTCTTGCCATTCACGAGTGTCAACAAACCCAGCTGACTCTCTCCCTACTTCTGCGAACCATAAACATTAATGACTATCACGATAAATATCCCTCCAGCGACCTAAATACTTCTGTTTATATATCAGCCGTCAACAGGGTCACCTGGCAAATTACCTTCTGCATAACTTAATTAGTGATAGTTCACTAAACTAACGATAGCGATTTAAATGATTGTTTTATCTTTTACGAAAAAATGTAATTTTGTATAATGGAATAGTGTTTTATTTAGCATAGCTCAGGAGTACGGTAAATACACACTCACGCACACGCATGGAGCAGGGAGAGAGGGGACCCAGTAGCAATCAGTGAAGAGGTGGGGGCCAGGAGCTGAGTCTCGACCCCTGCAACCACAATTAGGTGAGTACAATTAGGTGAGTACACACCCACACACACACATACACACACACACACATGGAGCAGGGAGAGAGAGGACCTAGTAGCGATCAGTGAAGAGGCGGGGCCAGGAGCTATGATTCGACCCTTGCAACCACAAATAGGTGAGTACACACACACACACACGTCACCGCCCACTACATTACCTGCCCCCAACAATACACTCACACCAACATATATCACACAAATTCACGACTGCTAACAACCATTCCATAGCTACAGAAGTGTCGTCTGGCACGACACAGTCTGTCGTGTTCCAGTCCCACAACCAGGTGGCTCGTGGTTCAAGTGGTAGCGGCCTCAGTTTACAACTGAGGGGCCAGGGTTCGATCCCGGCAATAGTGGGGAAATGAGTATCAAATTTCCTTACGCCTGTGCTCCTAGCAGTAAGTAGGTACCTGGGTGTTAGTCACTCAGGGTGGGTATTAGTCACCTAGAGTGTTTGTTAGTCACCCAGGGTGGGTGTTAGTCACCCAGGGAGGGTGTTAGTCACCCAGGGTAGGTGTTAGTCACTCCAGGGAGCGTGTTAGTCACCCAGGGAAGGTGTTAGTCACCCAGGGAAGGTGTTAGTCACCCAGGGTGGGTGTCAGTATACCTAAGATAGGTGTAGGCAGGATAACTGTTCTCAGCCTGTAAATTAAGAAGTGAAAACAAAAGATAATCCTCCAGCATTTGTTTACAGATGAGAGAGAGAGAGAGAGAGAGAGAGAGAGAGAGAGAGAGAGAGAGAGAGAGAGAGAGAGAGAGCAGACATACTAGGGTACATTCAGAGCCAAAATAGACCCTGGTGAGTCATGTCTGGTCTGCTACAGCCAGACATGTTCTCTCTCTTCTCTACTGCTCTGTACGGTACACTCACATTAATAATAATAATAATAAAATATTGAAATAACAGTAAAAAATATAATAATAATAATTATAATAATATTAATAACCATAATACTAACCATAATATCCAATCATCTACCTGGTTCATGGATGCACTAGTATATATAATTATGAATGTGGAATATATATAGAGAATACTAAGTTATAATGAGGTAATTAAAAGTAGTATTTCTCAGGCTACTTAAATATTAATAAATATAATATTTTTTAATGACATTATCCTTTTAGTGGTTGTATATGTTATGTAATACTGACCCCAGTGATAGTAATAACAAGGAGATATTATCCTTGATACTGTTATCTTAGAAGGCATTGGTGTGTGTGCCCAGAGAGAGAGAGAGAGAGAGAGAGAGAGAGAGAGAGAGAGAGAGAGAGAGAGAGAGAGAGAGAGAGAGAGAGAGTGAGATAAGCTGCAAGGTTAATTCAGCTAGTTAATTAGATAAGTTGATTAAGAGTAAATAAAGAGTACAGAGGAAGTAGATACTCTTGGTACACTCTGTGTGTACTCACGTAGTTGTGGTTGCAGGGGTCGAGTCACCGCTCCTGGCCCTGCCTCTTCACTGTCGCTACTAGGTAACTTTCCCTGCCCCATGAGCTTTGTCATACCTCTTCCTAAAGCTATGTATGGATCCTGCCTCCACTACATCACTTCCCAGACTATTCCACTTCCTGACTACTCTGTGACTGAAGAAATACTTCCTAACATCCCTGTGACTCATCCGAGTCTTCAACTTCCAACTGTGACCCCTTGTTGATGTGTGTGTGTGTGTTTGTTTGTTGTTTTTGTAATGTTTTTGTAGAAATAATTTTATAGTGTTCTCGCAGTTAGTATTTTATCAATCCAAAAGGATCCAGTCCCCAAAATGAAAAAAATCTCTCCAACGATTTTTAGTAACAGATCTTCTCTAATTATGAGAAAAATAAAATTGAAAAGTCGGAGGAAGGAAAAAAATGAAGGCCGGGTGTCAAGCGTCTCGGTTGAAGTCATGGAAAAACTGCAGGAGGGTATAAACACAGTGTTCAAGTGGATCATCAATTATCGAAAGGAACACGTGAAAGACCTGGGAGCAACAATGTCAGCTGACCTATCATTTAGAGAAAGTAATAAGACAAATGTTGGAAAAACTTGATAATGCAGTTGGTGATGAGAGCTTTGAAAACAAGAGAAATAACATAGTCATACCTAGAGTCTACCTGGAGGCTGCTTCGGGGGGTCAACGCCCCCGCGGCCCACACCATGACCAGGTCTCGCGGAGGATCAGGCTGTTACTGCTGGCTGCATGCAAACCGACATATGAACCACAACCTGGCTGGTCTGGTACTCTGGGCTCTCCCATTCTGTGTTAATGTCTCCATTCAGGGTAGGAGAGATACCAAAGCTCCAATAGATACAGAAAAAGTTCACTACCCATATAGAGCCAATACAACCTAAAAGTAGTACTGTGATTCTTCACCTTCGACTGTAGAGGGAGCGTCTCTCTAGTTTACATCTTCTCTTCTTTTTCTTAAGGGAATGTGTTTAGCATACTTCAACTACCACAGTCAATCAAGTTTGACAGTGACCAAATAAATCATCTCCTTAATTAAACATGTTGGGAAGATATCTTAAAGTGTCCCGTAGCTGGATCGCTAGCGCACTCACCTCACACACTGAGGTCCGGAGATTGAATCCCCGGTACGGCTGGAAAACATTAGGACGTGTTTCCTTAAGACACCTGATGTCCATGTTCACCTAGCAGTGTGGGTCGCATCCTGGGACAAAACTGACCTAATTTGTGGGAAATGCTCAGCATAACAAGGGGTTTTCTATATAGTAGTATGTCATTGATGTCAGCTATGGTCTGTATACCTTGTACATGTACTTGTAGTAAATAAAGATTATTATTATTATTATTATTATTATTATTATTATTATTATTATTATTAAATGACATGGATCCAAACCAGTGACTAGAAAGGATCAACTATGTGGTAGTTGATGCTCAACACGCATTCTCCTAAGGAAAAAAAGAAAAGAAGATATAAACTAGAAAGAGAGAGACACTCCCTCTACACTTGAAGGTGAAGAGTCACAGAGCTTCTCAAGGATGCTAGATTATCTGATATGGGGACGGAAACACTGATTAGGAAAACAGAAAATATTGAACTTAAATTACTCTTACAGGACCCAGGAGACACAGAAGGCGCTAAAAGCAATTAATGAAATTGAAAGAAATCCCAAATATTTCTTTTTATATGCCCAAAACAAGGCAAGAACCACACCCGGTATCAGACCCTTGTTTATATAAGATGTGACTTACACTGATGACAGCAAAGAAATGAGTGAGATACTGAAGTCTCAATGTGACTCAGTGTTCACGGAGCTGTTAATCAGTTTCATGACCGAGACCCAAAGTAATAGGAACATCTCCAAAAAATAACACCACTGGACTTTGAACAAGTCATTGACAACATGCCCAGGCACTCTGCCCCCAGTGCCCAGACTCATGGAACTCCGTGTTCATCAAGAACTACAAGAAGCTTGTATCACCTGCCTCAGGTATGCTATAGAGAGGGATCCTTGACACAGGGGTCATCCCACACTCACTAAAAACAAGGGATATAGCCACACTTCACAAATTTGCTTCCTAACAATAGCACCAGATAAGCCTGGTCCAAGGCCGGGCTCCGGGAGTAGAAAACCCCTTGAAACTTATCATTGGTATATTATTATTATTATAGGTATTATTATTATTATTATTATTAGTAGTAGTAGTAGTAGTAGTGTAATTAATATTATTATTGGTGTTATTATTATTATTGGTATTATTATTATTACTATTATTATTACTATTATTATTATTATTATTATTATTATTATTATTATTATTAGTAGTAGTAGTAGTAGTAGTAGTAATAGTAGTGGTGGTGGTAATATCATTATTATTATTTTATTATTATTATTATTATTTATTATTATTATTAGTCTGTATCTGACTAGCCGGGCTGTGGTTCGTACGTTGGACTGCTTGCGGCCAGCAGTAACAGCCTGGTTGATCAGGCCCTGATCCACCATGAGGCCTGGTCACAGACCGGGCCGCGGGGGCGTTGACCCCTGGAACCCTCTCCAGGTATACTTTATTATTATTATTATTATTACGGTGACGTCATCAGCGTCTGTCAGATGATGTCATTGATCCCTGTGTGACGTCATTGTTTACTATCGTGACGTCAGAGAAATGGTGTAATGTTTTTCCCCTTTAATGATTCACTTTACCTCCTTTCCCCTCTTCCCCCTCCCTCTCCCCCTTCCCCATCCTTCCCTCCCACCACCACCACCTTTCACCTCACCTTCCCATTACTCACCTCCTTCCCCCCTCTCTCTCTCCCCTCGATGTTTCATTTTCCCAAATCATGTAATACTGTGTCCTCCCCTCGCAATCCACCCCCACCCTGGGTTGGGGAAGGTGTGAAGGGTGTGGGGGAAGGGGGAGGGGAAGTGGGAGGAGGGGGAGGGTAACCAGTGATATATCAGAAATTATACGTTACTACCAAGCCAGGGTCTACCTACCTACCTGGGTGGGAGAAATCCTGACCTGACTCAAGCCAAGCCAGGCCAAGGTAGGCCAGGGAAGGCCATGATAGACCAAGGTAAGCCAAAGTAGGCCAAGGTAGGCGAGGGTAGGCCAAGGTAGGCCAGGGTAGGCCAGGGTAGGCCAAGGGTAGACCAGGGTAGGCCAAGGTAGGCCAGGGTAGACCAAGGTAGGCAAGGGCATGCCAAGGTAGGCCAGGGTATGCCAAGGTAAGCCAGGGTAGGCCAGGGTAGGCCAAGGTATGCCAGGGTAGGCCAAGGTAAGCCAGGGTAGGCAAGGGTTGGCCAAGGTAGGCCAAGGTAGGCCAGGGTAGGCCAAAGTAGGCCAGGGTAGGCCAAGGTAGGCCAGAGTAAGCTAAGGTAGGCCAGGGTAGGCCAAGGTAGGCCAGGTTAGGCCAGGGTAGGCCAGGGTAGGCTAAGGTAGGCCAGGTTAGGCCAGGGTAGGCCAGGGTAGGCCAAGGTAGGCCAGGTCAGGAGGGTGAGACAGAGATCCTTGGCTCACAACTAAATATCCCGGGTTCGACCCTCGGGTGGGGAGTGAGACTAGAGCAGAAGTTTCGTCAGGGAAGATACCCAAGTGTACATGTCTTAATCATCAAAGTGTCGGTAGTATAGACCGATAATAATATACAGCAGAGAGAGAGAGAGAGAGAGAGAGAGAGAGAGAGAGAGAGAGAGAGAGAGAGAGAGAGTGAAATTTGACTCCAAACTGACCATGAAGAACCACGTTGTAAATCTTGCAAACAAGGCAGCCAGGAAGGTTACAGCACTTCGACGTATCTCGCATCTGCTTGACAGTAGAGGTTTCAAGATTCTGTATGAGGCACAAGTACACTCACACTTTAAGTATGCTCCACTTTCTTGGTTTGCCTGCCCCCCCCCTCCTTCCTCTCATCTGCGACTGCTTGAGAGAGTAGAGAATAGAGCAAGACGACTCATCTCTCGCCTGGACCCATCCTGGATAGATCTGTCATTTCAGCAGAGCCTTCAACACAGGAAGGATGTGGGTGGCCTTACTGTTATGTACAAGGCCAACATTGTCAAAGTACCACACTTGTCTCCACTCCGAGGACAGCGAGAAACAAGCTTCTATACCACAAGACGGGCAGCCAGCAGCAACTTCACTCTGGCTGTACCCTTTTTCAGAACATCACTTCATCTGAGATCATTTATCCCCAGGATGACTCGAGTCTGGAACACATTCGTATAGCATCATGATGTCAACGAGATAAAGTCAGTCGATCAAATGAAAATGCTGGCCCACAGATGGTTCACAGCTGGCCCACAGATGGCTCACAGCCGGCCCACAGATGGCTCACAGCCGACCCACAGATGGCTCACAGCCGACCCACAGATGGCTCCAACTTCATCCTGTTCCATACTTGTATGTTTCATATCAATAAAAATGCTTTCAAATGAGCTGATGTAGGTAACAGCTCTTAGCTTGTCAATAAAGTTAGGGACCCTTAACTTGTAAATAACTGGTCAATAAAGTTATGAATCCTTAACTTTTAAATAACTTGTCAATAAAGTTAGGAATTTTTAACTTGTAAATAACTTGTCAATAAAGTTAGGAATCTTTAACTTGTCAATAAAGTTAGGAATCCTTAACTTGTAAATAACTGGTCAATAAAGTTAGGAATCTTTAACTTGTAAATAACTTGTCAATAAAGTTAGGAATCCTTAACTTGTAAATAACTTGTCAATAAAGTTAGGAATCTTTAACTAGTAAATAACTTGTCAATAAAGTTAGGAATCCTTAACTTGTAAATAACTGGCCAATAAAGTTAGGAATCTTTAACTTGTAAATAGCTTGTCAATAAAGTTAGGAATCCTTAACTTGTAAATAACTTGTCAATAAAGTTAGGAATCTTTAACTAGTAAATAACTTGTCAATAAAGTTATGAATCCTTAACTTTTAAATAACTTGTCAATAAAGTTAGGAATTTTTAACTTGTAAATAACTTGTCAATAAAGTTAGGAATCTTTAACTTGTCAATAAAGTTAGGAATCCTTAACTTGTAAATAACTGGTCAATAAAGTTAGGAATCTTTAACTTGTAAATAACTTGTCAATAAAGTTAGGAATCCTTAACTTGTAAATAGCTTGTCAATAAAGTTAGGGATCCTTAACTTGTAAATAACTTGTCAATAAAGTTAGGAATCCTTAACTTGTAAATAACTAGTCAATAAAGTTAGGGATCCTTAACCTAACCTTGTCAAACCCTATGTAAAAATAATAAAAGAGAGAGAGTGAAACTATAGAGGATGACAAGAAAGATTTTTTTTTGTACATAATGACAATACTTGTTATTGTTGTTGTTGTTGTTGTTGTGGATGTTTCTGCCGTTGTTGTTGTTGTCATTGGCTTTATAAACTGGTGGTTCTCTTTTAAGGTACATAATCTCTCTCTCTCCCCTCTCATATAAACACCCTCCAGTATACAGAAGGGGTCCACTAATGCACATTATGGGGACCCAAGTCCTCGGAAAATAGATTAACAGAACTTCGAGGGGGAAAAAAAATATATATCCAATTATTTCTGAACAAGAGGAAAGAAAATCCATCATTGAAATGGTTATTTTTGAGATGCGCAAACTTGGCTGGGTATTGCCGGTGAATATCTGGGTTCTGGGAAGCTACGATGACCTCTACACGCGTTTGTTGACATTTTCCAGGAGGCTGGCAGTAAAAGTGAAATGTTTTCCCGCCTTCCATGAACAGCTGACTCATGGCATGAGTAGTAGTAGTAGTCCTAGTAACTCACTTTTGTGGAGGTGTACATGCGCTCCGCAATGTAGTACCATCAATAATCGCGCGGATATTAGGATTCCGCGATATTTCTTGCTGTAATTTCTTGTTTTATAGTAGTACTGTACCGTAGTACTTTTGTTCTGTTGCGTTGTATTAATGGTAACTTCTCTAAATGTCTTTTAAAAGGTGTATACTTTCTTTCTGGCAACTAAACCGGTGCCTTGTACGAGTGTGACGTCATCAGTGGGCGGAGTTAAATTAATGACGTAGAGGAAAGAGGCAGAGCTAAAGTTGATGACGTAGGGGCAGGGGGCGGAGCTCTGGCTCCTCGACACTGGCCAGAGCTTACTTGTATAGTGAGTGTTGTTGTGCGTGTGTGTAGTTACCCTGTGGACTCTGACGTGGTAGGACGCACGTTGTGTCACTGTGCGACGCCTACCTTACTCTCGTGGATTATATAACCTATTTTTCGAGTGACACTTCCACTGGTGACTGAGCTCTAACTCAAAGCTTCTGCCCAAGGTGTGTACACTACCTAGCAACCCGGTAGATGCTTTTATTGATAGATAATAAAGAAAATTTTACCCTTTACAGATGGATGAGTGTTAGTGGACTTTGTGAGGTGCAAATAAATGGACATTACAGCTTCTCACTCAGAAAATGTATAATAAAAAAAGAGACTGAATATGAACTCTGGTGTTTTGTGATGATGTTAGTTCCTTACTATTGTATATAAATATATGGACTCGCCACACCCCCTCAGAGACAAGGAATAAGTCCAAACATAATTTTTCTCTATATATACCATACACCCATTGAATTATGTATTTTAGTAGTCCCAGAGACGCTCACATAGACGAAATAAAAATAAATAAGTACATTTAGAGATGGTTATGGTCCCGCCCTCCCTCCCAACCCCGCCCTTTTCCTTCCAATTTTCGCGGCAAAATATAATTTTGGTGAAATAAACCCCAAAAAACACGTAAATATTGACTGGAAATACCGACCGGTGGTACTCAGCCTTATTACTAATAACGTTTTAAAACAATTTTTATATGTGATGCGTCTCAGTTGGTATTAATAACTTGACAGATTTTTTTTTCTTTAATTTTGACAGTTGTTTCCCGGTCTTCCACTGATTGTTTATCAGGCGTTTTACTGATTTTATACGCCCTTTTGCTCGTTTATACGGGTTTAATTAACGGTTTATTCGTTTATGCTGTGTTTTACTCTTATTTACAGTTTAAATAACGGTTTAACTGGTTGTTTATGCAGCGTTTTACTGAGTAGAGTACAAGTGGTTGCGTTTTACTGATTGCTCATGCTGCGTTTTATTGATTATACATAGTTTTACCGAGTGTTTATAGTGTTTTAATGATTATCGTTTTAATGATTGTTTATATATCGTTTTACTGATTGTTTTATTTTTACTGTTTGTTTACACATCGTTTTACTGATTGTTTATACGTTTTACTTATTGTTTTTACTTAGTTTTACTGATTTAGTTTTAATGATTGTTTACACATAGTTTTACTGATTTTTATCGTGTTTTACTGTATTGTTTATACGGCGTTTTACTCATACATCGTTTAACTGATTGTTTATATAGCGTTTTACTGAATGTTTTTAATGTTTCATTTATTTTCTTGCAGTACTTTACTGTTTGTGTTCCGTTAGTTTGCTGATTCGTTATTAATTACTGATACAGAACTTTGGTGTTTGTTTTGTGGTAGTTTACTGTGCGCACGGTACTAATGTGATTGTATATACAACGTACGGTACTTCTGTGATTGTATATACAACACACGGTAGTTCTGTGATTGTATATACAACACACGGTAGTTCTGTGATTGTATATACAACACACGGTAGTTCTGTGATTGTATATACAACACACGGTAGTTCTGTGATTGTATATACAACACACGGTAGTTCTGTGATTGATATACAACACACTAGTTCTGTGATTGTATATACAACACACGAGTTCTGTGATTGTATATACAACACACGTAGTTCTGTGATTGTATATACAACACACGGTAGTTCTGTGATTGTATATACAACACACGTAGTTCTGGATTGTATACAACACAGTAGTTCGTGTGATTAGTCGATTGATATCAACACACGGTAGTTCTGTGATTGTATATACAACACACGGTAGTTCTGTGATTGTATATACAACACACGGTAGTTCTGTTATTGTATATACAACATACAATATTGTCGGTAATTCTACCAATATTAATACATTGTTATTGTATATACAACATACGGTACTTCTGTGATTGTATATAGAACATACGGTACTTTTGTGATTGTATATAGAACGTACGGTACTTCTGTGATTGTATATAGAACATACGGTACTTCTGTGATTGTATATAGAACCTTCGGTACATGCGTACGGTACTTCCGTGATTGTATATAGAACATACGGTACTTCTGTGATTGTATATAGAACATACAGTACTTCTGTGATTGTATATAGAACATACGGTACTTCTGTGATTGTATATAGAACATACGGTACTTCTGTGATTGTATATAGAACACTCCATGACTTCATTCGATTGATTGTTCAAACGATACCCCACTGATTCTTATCACAGTACTGATTGTACATATACTATAGTGATTAGTTATCGGTACTTTACTGATTTTGTACTTAACTGATTGTTCAGTCTTATACAGTACTTTACTGTTTGTTTACAATACTTGTTTTAAAAATAGGTTGGATAAATACATGAGTGGGTGTGGGTGGGTGTGAGTTGGACCTGACTAGCTTGTGCTGCTAGGTCAGATGCCGTGCTCCTCCCTTAAGTGAATGTGACTGACCTGAACAGGTCAAGGCATTGGCTTAAGTCGGCGGGAGAATTGGACCTGCCTCGCATGGGCCAGTAGGCCTGCTGCAGTGTTCCTTCTTTCTTATATTCTTATGCCGTACACTGTAGATTGTTCATACGTTATTTTACTGATCATACGGTACTTTATTAATTGTACAGTGATTCATTTATTTATATTTGATACTTTACTGATTGTTCATATGATACATTATTTGTTCATACTTTATACAGATTATACGGAACTTTACCGATTGTACGGTACTTAACGGTGCTCAATTTTTTTTGTTCATACGGCACTTACCTGATTATTTATTTATACAGTACTTATTGTTTACGGTACTTTAGTGATTTTACTTTACTACCTAAGAACATAAGAAAGAAGGAACACTGCAGCAGGCCTACTGGCCCATGCGAGGCAGGTCCAAGTCTCCCACCGGATTAAGCCAATGCCCCAACCTAGTCAGGTCAGGTCACATTCACTTAAGGAAGGAGCACGGAATCTATATGGTACTGTAGTGATATACTTCTGGCTGGTTTCGATTTTTTTACCCTCCTGGGACCAGTGTTTTCTTCTGCTTGTTCAATGAGTCTGTTGATGTTGGCGGCCCGCTGGCCCACAGCCAACACAGCCTGGTTGACCTGTCACTTAAGAACATAAGGAGCACTGAAGTAGGACTACTGGCCCATGCTAGGTTCTAGTTACCTACTGGCCCAAGCCAGTCAGGTCTAACACCCAGTGATTTCGTTTTCTCTTAAGACGTTTACATTTAAGCTACCAGCAATATTTCTGAAATTTGCTGGTTGTTTATATGGTAGTTTGTTCATATTGTACTTTGCTGCTAATATGGAGCTTTACTGATTGCCTATATGGTATTTTACTGACTGTATGCCCACTGGATAGAATGATCCAGTGGACAAAGCTCTGGCCTGGTCTGGCTTGGTAGGGAGTGCCCCAATTTTTTTTGCAGTGCCAGTAAGTGCCACTTGCTTGCCAAACCTCACTTTTAGTAGCTTAAATGTACGCTTCTTAAAGTACACCAATAATGAAAGAAATCGGACATTAAACTACGAAACACAACGGGTAGACAAGTGCCGCTCCTTAAGACTAGCTTGCCACAGGTTCGATCCCCACCCGGTCTTTGATTTATTTTAATGATTGTTGATACAGTACCTTACAGATTGTTCATATAGTACTTTACTGATTGTTACTGATATTTAATGATTGTTCTTAACTTTGTTAACCATTTATACGTACCGTAATGCCTGCATGCAGTATTTTCTCTGTTGCTGACTTCATGTAGCACTTTGCTACTTCGTAATTTATATGGACATCGGTAAGATTTAATTTAAAAAATCTACAAATGATTTGACAAGCACATATTTGTACCGTGGTTTCCAGGGAACCTAAATGTTTTAAGCATATGTGGGTAATTTTTTTAATTTAAACTAGAATAACCCAAAAAAGTCTGTCATTTGCATTTGTGGTCCGTAAGCTTGTGAGAGATTTTGTAGCCTATTTAGTGAGTCATTACTAGTAACCTCGATAACATTAAATACAACATTTGTAGAGCTAACATATTTATTGAGGCGACCTTTCGCTCACAGGAGCTTTATTAGCCCATCATATAGATAAAGCTGCTGTGAGCGAAACGTTTAAGTGAATATGGGAGTACGACGCCTTTACATGAAGGTATTCATTACTGTCTCTTATCTACATTATTTACTTCAGTTGTGCTAGGATAAAGATACAGCAGAGCAAGCTTTTATATGCACGTTTCACTCAAAGTTCAGAGAGAGAGAGAGAGAGAGAGATAGATAGATGAAGACAAATCTGGATCAGTTTTGTCATCCCTGACCACACCCGGATAAGTTTACTAAGAATACAGTATTTCACAAGAAAAGCTTTTTAGTTTTACAGCATATGAAAACTAGCCTAGCAATCCAACCATGATGAAGAATTTAATACAAAATAGCTGTAGCGTCTCTGCTGCAGACAGTTTAGTGAGGGAGTCATTCTGCATGTGTAACTATTGTATATACTTACCATGATTAGTTACCTCCATGGTTTGTTTATGCTAATGCATCGTTGCTTCTTAGAATTATTTTTATCTACTGAGCTAATTTGCATTCATGCATCCGTGATATGTTACTGTAATAATATTGGTATGTTACTGTAGTCATATATGTATTGCATGTGTGAATTAAAGGCCTTTTATGCTTCTGTTCATAAAATATAACGTACCACTTTTAATGTCTTTAAGTAATTGCTTTATCTAAAAATTTAATTCCTGTAATTCATTTGTTTTCGTTTCTCGTTTTTCATTATTTTTTGTTTCATATTTCTTCCATTCTATAAGCAAGTTAGCCATTTAACCGCTGTCCTCATAAGGTGAGTTGGCCATTTTTTGGTAGTATTGAACCTGATACTTTTGTAGTCATCTTGCCATGACAGGTAAAACAAAAGACCGACTTAAAATAAATTAATGAAAATGATGAACAGACTAAACTGGAAAATGGAATGCAAGGGAGACTTGCGTAAGACGGAATACAGGGAACACGAAAAATGTTACTGAGGTTAAGGGGAAATATTTTCTTCCTTTCCCTAATGCAAGGGGAAACTTATTGACGTCAGTATACACAAGAATTGAAAATGCTGCAGTAAGTCTACTGGCCAACGTTAGGCAGTTCCTGTACAAACTCGCGCAGTCATGTGTGTGTACTCACCTAGTTGTGGTTGCAGGGGTCGAGTCATAGCTCCTGGCCCCGCCTCTTCACTGGCCGCTACTGGGTCACTCCCTGCGCCATGTGTGTGTGTGTGTGGGGGGGGCATATATCTGCATCAGTCAGAAAGTCACTTAACTAGGCTACAATTCTGCGACAATCTTACAAGGTCAATACTGGGATTTATTTCCACTGGGTTCCTTGAAGGAATTGTAGGGCAACCCATAACCAACCAATCAACCAAACATACACACACATGTCGTGCCGAATAGGTAAAACTGGTCACTTAGCAAGAACTCATTTAAAATTAAGTCCTTTCTAAAATTTTCTCTTATACGTTTGAAGATATATTTTTTCATATATGTTAATGTAAAAATTGATAATTTTGTACACAAAGAACCTTAGAAAATTTACCTAACCTTATTATAACAAGCGGAATTTAATTTAGCCTAATCCATCTAAATATATTTTAGACAAGTTTACAATAATTTAATAAACAATGAAATATTTTTTTTCGTTAGGTTCAGAATGATTATTGCGAAATTACTGCATACACAAATTTTTGCTTGCCTTAAACGTTAAAAAAAACGTTGCTGTTTAAGCCAAAATAGCAAGTTTTACCTATTCGGCACGACACTCACACACACATAGCCAGGAGCAATGACTCGACCCTTGCAAATATATATATATATATATATATATATATATATATATATATATATATATATATATATATATATAAACTTGGCATGGGATCGCACTACAATTCGTTGAAGGATTCCAACGGAACTAAGTCAGTGTTAGACCTTAATAAGTTATGCTAGGCTAAATCTGTCTAAATTACCACCAGTATAGTTAACCTAAGCAAATATCACCTTAAGGATGCACTTTCTTTACTGACAAACCATTATTTCCTTAGGGCTCATTTTTATTACATGACTGCAGGAGCGCCACTTATGGGAGCACTATGGCAGGATGCCACAAGTCTGTGACACCACACAAATCACTTAGGGTAGTGAGAAGTTATTAGCTAGAGGGGGCCATGGGGCACCCTTGCGGGGGCGGGAAGTAGAAAGGTGATGGAACTAGAGTTGATATCAGTGGCACCCTGTTGAGTGCAACAACGCAAGTGTTGAGGTAATAGGTTGGTAGACATCGACCTTCCAGGGTGTGAAGACAATGACCCCAGTGGAAGTAAGTGGCATTGTTTGGCATTACTGGTTTACCTAAATTTAAATCTCGCATTGTACTGTATATGCGTGCACATACCTGTGCTTCCACAAGAGTTGCAGAAATATATACTTGTGTAAATAAAAAATAAAAAACTAAGACAAATTGCACAAACAAGGTGTTATTGTGACAGCATGTCGCTGTGTAGAGCTTTATCAAGACAGAGGTGATGTTTAATATGTATATAATCGTGGAAGTCGTGTTACAGGCAGGTGAGCACCGACATTACTTTCCATATGAAGTGTAACCTCTACATGTTTTGATCAAGTTCTACACAGCGTAAACTGTCGTAAAAAAAGTTCTGTAACGTGTGTATTGGCTTCATATTTGTTAATAATATGTCATTTCATTCATCCATGGAAGTGCTTTCCTCATGAATGTAACAGAAACCTGTTAAATATTTTGCATTCCAACGTACTAAGCTTATCGTTCGTTTTTTTATACGAACTTATATACTCCTGTATACACCTTAAATGTTTTATTCTTGTAGTGTTTCTCAATTGAGAGCCTATTCTGAGATCAGGGTGCGGGCGGGGATGCCATGATTCCCGGAAGCACAAATATATCTTGATAAAAATTTGAATATGATTTGGGAAGTGAGAGAAAGGGGACGAGGTGGGGGGGAGGGTAGTAAGGAGAGTGACGTAGTTATATTTCTCATACATCAGTGTCATGCTCTTGGCTCTGGGGACGAGGAAGACGAGAGTTGTGACGTGATGCTGTTTTGGCTGAGTCTCTGGTATGTGGGGGTATGTGGTGGGAGGTGAGGTGCCTTGTAGGGGTAGCGCGTCGAGGTGCGGGGGTGTGTGAGGGTGGTGGTGGTCTGGAGGTGGTGTGGGGGTGTAAGCGTGGTGGTGGTGGTCTGGAGGTGGTGTGGGGGTGGGAGAGATTCACTTCTCGAGATGGACAAAGGGGTGACTTGTGGGATTTTTTTATATTAAAACAGATTTAGATACAATCATAGTGTGTGACTACACTATTATACGGCGTGAACCGAAGCTAACTATACTAATGAATCTTGTCACCTTGAGCTGGGAGACTTCGGTAGGACGAAGCTATGGTCAAGTATTCCGCTATGTAAGGTTTATTATTTAGGACAATGTACAAAGGATGTTTACAAACATATTTTGACAATGGTTTTGAGGGCACATAGATGTTCATCCTCTTTTTTTTTGTTAACAATTATGACTTGAGTTTTACTATCACTAATTTAATGAGTTAATGGTTAGGTACTACAAGAAACAGGAACTAATTAATTTGACTTTTTGGGATTATTCTAGGTAATTTACACACGTTACTATGTAAGACAATGTAATTCATCCCCTCAAAAAGTGTGTAATTGTACTTAAACTTAGCAGAGCTGGAGGTGCAGGAGTGTAGTGGTATGCGGAGGCGATGACTAGTGGGACGATGATGTTGCTGTGACCGTTATGGTAACAGTAATGGTATACAATACTGCCAAGTTAATGAACTTTTCAATATTGTATACTAATAGTGCTACCGAATTTCAGGGAGATGCATGCGGTAAGAGTAGGAACAGTGCACTAGATCATCTGATCAAGTTGCTCAATTGCACTATTTCCATTCCATTATCTGCAGTGTTTCTCTGTTCTTAGGTGGTATTTGTCCGTGTCAGTGAGGAAGTTATGTCTGGGAGGGTGACTTAAGTCTGTCCTTGGTGTAGCGAGATGAATGGACCAGTTGATGCGTGTCATTTACGATCGTGGTCGTGGTTGGTTACTGGGTCATGGTAATGGTCGTTAGTGGGTCATAGTAGATGTTAGTTGATCATGTGGTTGTTACTGGGTCATGCTAGTGGCTGTTAATAATGATGTAGTGGTTGTTAGATCATCGTAGTATTTGTTACATAGTAGTGGGTCGTGTAGTAGTTAAATCATCGCAGTACTTCTTACATAATAGCAGTGGGTCGTGTAGTGGTTGTTAGATCATACATATGAAAAACTGATCAAGACCTCAGTCTTTATCGAGGCTATCTGCAGAAAACAATTACACTACGTCTACTGTCTTGCAAATATAGTGTATCAGGTAATTGAGGTAACTAGACACGTGTGCAACTAATACATTTACTTCAGCTACGTTTCTCGTACCAGGAGCTTTGTCAAGCCAATACAAACTACGAGAGTATATATCAAGGAAGTAAGGTGTCCCCTAGAGAGACATTAATAGAGGACAGTAACAGTGGTGGTGGCAGCAGTAGCATAATAGCCTTTGTATATTTGAAATTCCCCTTGTCTGTGCAATTCTGGTGAGCGAAACGTACCCACAGCAAATGTCTTATCAGTTTCACACGAGTCTGTTTACCTAACATACCATTGGTAGTCTTGGCAATAATTAATCAATAGTATATCAGAAGGCTTTCCTCTTATCCTCCATTCCTTATTCAGGTACAGGTACACAAATACAGTTACATAAATTATCATACATAGCAGCGTATGTGTAGATTGTCTAGGATAACCCAAAGAAAGTCAGTGGCTTATTTCCATTGGGGGTCACTCCACAGGCTTCAAAATGTAGGATAAATTTTTTTAGGCATGGCTGCGAGAGTAGAAAAACTTGAAATTCGTCACGGGTATGTTTTAGGTTTATCTTTTACACTTTCGTAATTTGGTGACTAAAACTGGATAGCTCATTGAGGCTGAGATCTGACGGTTGATATTTGTCCTGATATTTTGTCAACAAAATTTTAGTTATGAAAGCTATCGTTGTGTCGGCTATGATGCGCGCAGCTAGACATTGTTTAGTATACGTTAGGACAGAGACGTTTCGCTCTCTGTAGAGCTTATAAATCATAAAGCTCTACACAGAGCGAAACGTTGTCCCAATGAAAGCTTCATCTGCAAACGTGTTTTTTTTCTTTACTATTGTTGGCATTAGAATAATTTTTGTCTTGGTAAGGTTTGTCAGGAAACAGGACAGGTGTTTCCTGACGCTGTTAGTCGTATGATGACCCACAGCTGGAGCTTTTGATCATCTGACCATCTGTACATTATGTAGATCTGCAATTTCATTCGCCTTGAGAGAAGTAACTTAAAGAGCATCATCACTGACATGGCTTATCTGAATATTTAGCTGCCATCTGTATTCCCTGGATTCCTTTCTCATACTTCTGCCTGTTCGCACCCACTGTTTAATCTACATATATCCCTTGGTCCTCTTTTTGTGTTACTAGTTAGTCTCTGTATCGTCTGTTTCCTCTCAGTTCCAATTATTAATCTTTTATGTGAAGCTCCTTTGTTTCTCTATTTGCTTGACCAGGTGAAGGTATCAAGCATACTAAAAAATGAGCCTAACATGCGTTGTATATTTTGTCTTTAGATTTTTTAAAGCAATTTTTAGATTAGTTTTGCACACGCCGATGATATGCAATTTATGTGCTTCAGTGATATGCTTGGTGCAGTGCTTACTCCCAGATCTTGTATATACAGTATATTGGGATCACATTTACAGCGTCGGGAAGTTGCTCTTATTGTATCTGCCAAAGACAGAAGTGCTTGAGTGCTCGCAGAGTTATACTCGCCAAGTTGTGTTTACTGAGATTTAAACTTGGCTACTACAGGCACCGTCTCCTAAACTACTTTGATCGACATTACTCATTTCTGACTTGTTGGACCATATATCTACTGTATCCTTGAAGCTGTTTATTGACTTCGCCTCCATCACTGACTCGTCCAAGTCTGTTCCACTTCTCAACCACTTACACTAATGAATATAGTATACGTCTTTCTTCATCTTTCACCTGTCCCCATTTACCCTATCAATTCCTAATATTTTGTATGTCATAATCATAGTCTTCCCTTAACCTTCTCTCCGCCTGGAGTTTTATGATTCACTCGCCATGGGTTCTAACTCCACCAGCACCCTGGTTTGTTTGTAATCTTGTTATTACGATTTCGTGAGGTATTTTACTCAGTTTTAGTATTAATCTCTTGGCAAACCTGTAAACTTTTTTGAGCTTTAAGAACAGTAACAGCATGATTGATCAGGAAAGCACCAGCCAAGCTTGGCCTGGGGCCGGGCTGCCAGAGTAAGAATACTCTTGAAACCCTTCAAATGTATATCAAAGGTATAGGCTGCTGCCTTTGCCATTATCTGTTAGTGGTTCCACGGATTAATTTACCCACGCTGATTGACCTAACATGTATATAAAGTTGTGATATTTGTAACTTGTCGCAATCCATGGTGTAATGCGTGTCCGGTCTACTGTACCTTGCATTTGTTTGGGTTGAACTCTAGAATCCACTTGGTTTGACCACATGTGCAGTGTGTTGAGGTCTCCATTGAGTTGATCACTGTCTTCTCCTGCTCTTATTCTTCTCATGAATTTTACATCAATCAGTGACGCATAAGACTCAGTCCCCACTGGTATGTTCGTGCATATAAAGAACAGTAGCAGTCCTATATTGATCCTTGCGGGACCCTAATCATTACTCTCCAACTCTGATGTCTCTCCTCTCACTGTTATTCTCTGCCATTCAGGTACCTCCTGACTCTCTGGAGCACCCTGCATTTTAACCCTGCCCTTTCCTTTTATTTCTTTATTAATATATAGTGTGATTGTGTGTATGAAGCTGCAGCCCACCCAGCCCTATCTTGTCTCAACTTTGACTTTGTCAGAGAACTTCAACAAAACCGCAAAGATGGGATTTTCTATCCTATATGGGAGCACATTAGCTTTTTTTTTTTTAATTTAATGGCAATTGCCCTAGTTGGAGAGAATGGTTGAAGACCTTTTCTATGGAGTCAGTGGTTCTGCTTCTCTCAGTACCCATGGAGAGAGGTTCTGTGACCCTATTGCTTTTGCTACATTAAGGTGTGTGTGTGTGTGTTACCATTTTGTCCTGTCCTAGGCACATGTCGATTAGACACTAGGCCTGTTGTATATGCGTGTGTTTATTAGAACCTTCACTGACTGTTGTGTCTCCCACAGTTCCAACAGATGACGACGCACCCTGACATACTGCGGCTGCTGCCGGAGTCTTGGCTGACGCCACCACAGCAGTTGACCGCCGCCTCGCTCGCAGACATGTGGAGCAAGTTCGATATCGAGCCAGACCGCTCCCTGGCCCTGCCCAGCTCCGAGCCCATGATAGACCACAACATCGCCTTCACGTCAGACATGGGCAACTTCATGTGTGATAAGGTGAACCAGAATATGGGTGCCCCACCCACCCCACCACACTCCCCTCCCACAGAACATGACCTGGACGACCTGGTGGCTTCTATACCAGAAATCCTTGAGTCCCCGTCTGCCACTCCTCCATCAGATATCAGCGATATCCTGAATGATCTGGAAGGTATGGAGATGGCGCCCATGTTTCGGGCGCCCGGGTACTCCTGGTGGGCACCAGTGGCATCTCCAGTACCCGAAGTGTCCCTGAAACGAGACATAATGTGGGGCGGAGGGACGTGTTGTGCCGCCTTGCTGGAGCCGCCGATAAAGAAGGAACGGAAGTTCTCTGAATGTTCGTCCGACGTGGTACTCAGAGAGGCACTGAGACAGGACGACATCTCTGAAGACGATGACGACGACGAGGACAACCTGCCCGACACGCCCTCCGGTACCGACAGTGACTGTGACGCCGATGACCACATGAGCGAGACGTGGAGCAATAGTGGCAGCCCCAGGAGTACAAACAGTGCCTCGTGGTATAGCAGCAGCAGTGCCGCCTTCAGGAACAATACCAGTGCCTCTTACGTGCCTCCCTCAGTGAACATTGAACACAACTATTGTGGCAGAGTACCCGAACCTACCAACCACTTAGCGGGTATCATCACTCCCTCAGACACTGGTAAGTAGTTATCTTTCTCTGTTGTCTTCCTTTTGTTATTTTGTCATCTTACCTTGTCACATTCCCTTGTCATGTTCTGTTGTCATGTTCTTTTGTCATGTTCTCTTGCCACGTTCCCTTGTCATGTTCTCTTGCCACGTTCCCTTGTCATCTTCCCTTGCCACGTTCCCTTGTCATCTTCTCTTGCCACGTTCCCTTGTCATCTTCCCTTGCCACGTTCCCTTGTCATCTTCCCTTGCCACGTTCCCTTGTCATCTTCCCTTGCCACGTTCCCTTGTCATCTTCCCTTGCCACGTTCCCTTGTCATCTTCCCTTGCCACGTTCCCTTGTCATCTTCCCTTGCCACGCTCCCTTGTCATCTTCCCTTGCCACGTTCCCTTGTCATCTTCCCTTGCCACGCTCCCTTGTCATCTTCCCTTGCCACGTTCCCTTGTCATCTTCCCTTGCCACGCTCCCTTGTCATCTTCCCTTGCCACGCTCCTTGTCATCTTCCTTGCCACGTCCTTGTCATCTTCCCTTGCCACGTTCCCTTGTCATCTTCCCTTGCCACGTTCCTTGTCATCTTCCCTTGCCACGTTCCCTTGTCATCTTCCCTTGCCACGTTCCTTGTCATCTTCCCTTGCCACGTTCCCTTGTCATCTTCCCTTGCCACGTTCCCTTGTCATCTTCCCTTGCCACTTTCCTTGTCATCTTCCCTTGCCACGTTCCTTGTCATCTTCCCTTGCCACGTTCCCTTGTCATCTTCCCTTGCCACGTTCCCTTGTCATCTTCCCTTGCCACGTTCCCTTGTCATCTTCCCTTGCCACGTTCCCTTGTCATCTTCCCTTGCCACGTTCCCTTGTCATCTTCCCTTGCCACGTTCCCTTGTCATCTTCCCTTGCCACGTTCCCTTGCCACGCTCCCTTGTCATCTTCCCTTGCCACGCTCCCTTGTCATCTTCCCTTGCCACGCTCCCTTGTCATCTTCCCTTGCCACGCTCCCTTGTCATCTTCCCTTGCCACGCTCCCTTGTCATCTTACCCTTTGGTCATAAAAAATACATTATGTAAATTTGACCTAGGATAACCCAGGATAACTCAATAAAGTAATACTGATTTTTTTCCAATAAGGATAAACGTTTAAAAGGACACGTTTGAGGAATATATTCGCCTGTTTCTCTCTCCAGGCTTTACTTGTGCAGTTATTTTTTTTTTTTTACATTATTGAAGTGAGTTGCTTCAGAGTTATGAAAATAATCCGCCTGGTGGTGGTGCAAGAGTACACCTCCTGCCATCTGTTGAGTACGACGGAAAGTAACCGCACCTGGTTGCCAGAACCGGTTGGCAGGGGGAGACACACAAACATTTACATACATACATAATCTTCATCATAGAAGTTCAAACTAGTATTAACTCAGGGTTAGGGAACTGCGACACTAATGTTAGAGACGGAATGTTCAGTAAGTTTAATTTTAATAACCATAGAATTGACTGGGAAAAAATAAACCAAGAGCTATCAGACATATCATGGGAATCAGACATGAGCACCCTAAATCCCCACCAGTGTCTAGAGAAGCTGAATACAGAAGCATACAAGGTATGTATGAAACACGTACCATTGAGGAAACCCCGAAGAAGATCAGATATAGAGAGAGAGCGTAGGAGATGGTACAGGAGAAGAAAACGGGTTACTGAATTGCTGAAAAACACAGTTATGTTGCAACAGAAGAGAGAGAGCCTTAACCGAGAGATCACGGAATTAGAACAAAAACTTAAGATGTCATACCTGACAGAAGAAGTACAAAGGGAACAAAGAGCCATACAGGATATTGCAAGAAACCCAAAATATTTCTACTCCTATGCAAAATCCAAGCTAAGAACTACCTGTAGAATTGGACCATTATTGAGAGGAGATTCGTATACGGACGATGAACAGGAAATGAGTGAAATTCTAAAAGAACAGTATGAGTCAGTGTTCAGCAACCCACTAAATGACAGCAAGGTAGAAAATGCAGAAATATTTTTCACTCCAGCAGAAGGCTGCGCAGACCACCTAACCGACATTAGTACAAATCCCATAGATTTTGAAAAAGAAATGGCCAACATGCCCACTCACTCAGCACCTGGACCAGATTCATGGAATGCTTTATTTATAAAGCAGTGCAAAGTACCATTAGCAAGAGCCCTTAGTATTCTGTGGAGAAAGAGCTTAGATCTAGGTGAAATTCCAGAGGCCTTAAAGAGTGCAGACATAGCTCCTTTGCATAAGGGAGGTAGTAGAGCACTAGCTAAAAATTACAGACCAGTAGCCCTCACTTCTCACATCATAAAAATCTTTGAAAGAGTGATGAGACGGCAGATTACAAAGTTCATGGACCAGCACAACCAACATAACCCGAACCAGCATGGCTTTAGAGCGGGTCGATCATGCCTGTCACAGCTGCTGAACCATTATGACAGAATTACGGAGGCATTGGAGGACGACCAAAACGCAGATGTGATTTACACAGATTTTGCAAAGGCGTTTGACAAATGCGATCATGGAGTGATAGCGCACAAAATGAGGGCCATAGGCATTACGGGAAGGTAGGCAGATGGATTTTGAGTTCCTAACACAAAGAACACAAAAAGTAGTAGTGAACAGGGCAAGATCCAGCATCAGCGAGGTCAAAAGCTCAGTGCCCCAAGGCACTGTCCTGGCGCCTCTGCTGTTTCTCATCCTCATAGCAGACATAGATAAAAACACCCAGCACACTTTTGTATCATCATTTGCAGATGACACTAAAATAAGCATGAAAGTCACTACGGTAGAGGACACTGAAAAATTACAGGAGGACATAAGCAAGGTCTTCCAATGGGCAGTGGAGAACAACATGACGTTCAATGGTGATAAGTTTCAGCTGCTTAGGTATGGAAAAATGAAGAACTCAAAAGGAACACTATATACAAAACGCAAGAGGGTCACCACATAGAACGAAAGGAACACGTAAAGGACTTGGGAATAATTATGTCTGCTGATCTGTCGTTTAAAGACCATAACAAGACAAAGATCACAACAGCCAGGAAGATGACGGGGTGGGTATTGAGAACTTTCAAAACAAGGGAAATAATGCCGATGGTGACACTATTCAAATCGCTAGTGCTCCCTCACTTAGAATACTGCTCAGTGCTGACGGCCCCGTTCAGGGCAGGAGAAATAGCAGAGCTGGAACAAATCCAGAGATCGTTTACGGCTCACATTGAGCCATTGAAACATCTAAATTATTGGGAACGCCTTCAAGTCTTGAACATGTACTCATTGGAGCGGAGGAGAGAGATACATGATAATATATACATGGAAAGTACTTGAGGGCCTGGTCCCAAATCTGCACACTGCCATAACAACATACTGGAGTGAGAGATATGGGAGAAAGTGTAAAATAAACCCAGTGAGGAGCAGGGGTGCGGTGGGGACAATACGGGAGCACTGTATTAACATCCGGGGTCCCAGACTATTCAACATCTTACCAGAAGATATCCGAAACACGGCTGGAACCAGTGTAGAAGCCTTCAAGAGGAAACTGGACAAATATCTTCACCAGGTGCCAGATCAACCAGGCTGTGATGGATATGTGGGGCAGCGGGCCTCCAGCAGCAACAGCCTGGTTGACCAGGCAAGCACCAGACGAGCCTGGCCCATGGCCGGGCTCAGAGAGTAGATACTCTCGAAACTCTTCAAAGGTATATCAAAGGTATACATACATACATACATACAGGAGATTTAAGGAAGTATTTTCAGTGGAGACAGAAAGGACTCCAAAAAGCCGGAATGTTGAGGTACACCAACAAGTGCTGGACACACTACACATAACTGAGGAGGAGGTGAAGAGGCTGCTAAGTGAGCTAGATATTTCAAAGGAGGTGGGACCGGACATCTCTCCATGGGTCCTGAGAGAGGGACCAGAGGCGGTGTGTGTGTGTGTGTGTGTGTGTGTGTGTGTGTGTGTGTGTGTGTGTGTGTGTGGCCACTAAATCTTCAACACGTCTATCGAAACTGGGCAACTATCTGAGGCGTGGAAGACAGCAAATGTAGTCCCAGTTGTTAAGAAATGAGACAGAGATAGCATTAAACTACAGACCAGTATCACTGATATGTATAGTATGCAGAGTCATAAAGAAGATTATCAGAAGAGTGGTAGAGCACCTACAAAGGAATGAGCTGATACACGACAACCAGCATGGTTTCAGGGAAGGGAAATCCTGTCATAAACCTACTGGAGTTTTAGGACAAGGTGACGGAAGCTAGAGAAGCAGGCAGGAATAAAAGGGAAGGCACTGCAGTGGATCAGGGAATACCTGACAGGAAGGAAACAATGAGTGATGGTACGTGATGAGGTGTTAGAGTGGGCGCCTGTGACGACCAGGGTTCCACAGGGGTCAGTCCTAGGGCCGGTGCTGTGTCTGGTATATGTGAATGATATGCCGGAAGAAATAGATTCAGAGATGTCCCTGTTTGCAGACGATATAAAGCTAATGTGAAGAATTCAATCAGATGAGGATCAGGTAGGACTACAAAGGGATCTGGACAGACTGCAAGCTTGGTCCAGCAACTGGCTCTGAGTTTAGCCCCACCAAGTGCAAAGTCATGAAGATTGGGGAAGGTCAAAGAAGACTGCAGAATACAGGCTAAGGGGCCAAAGACTGCAAACCTTACTCAAGAAAAAGGATCTCGGAGTGAGTATAATACCGAGCACATCTCCCGAGGCGCACATCAACATAATAACTGCTGCAGCATATGGCGCCTGGCAATCCTAAGAATAGCGTTTTGGCATCTTAGTGAGGAATGGTTCAAGCCTTTGTACACCGTGTACGTCAGGCCCATATTGGAACAATCTGGAGAGTGAGGTAGTGGAGGCAGGATCCATACATAGCTTTAAGAAGAGGTACAATAAAGCTCATGGAGCAGGGCGAGAGTGGACCTAGTAGCTGCCAGTGAAGAGGCGGGGCCAGGAGCTATGATTCGACCCTGCAACCACAAATAGGTGAGTGTACACACAAAGAATCACTCATGCAAATCTTCCACTGTGAAAAAAACAACTGAATAAACACAGTAAAACGCTCATGTGTTTTAATTGCTTTATTCTTCACTGTTAGTTTTTAAAAAGACTTGGTATATAGTATCTTCATTAACACAATAATGAAAGTAGTATGCTTTCGTAGTAACATATCGTCATTTAGTATCGTACTATCGTCATTAATACTTGATTTGATGTGTTACACTATCTTGGTATAAAAGGTATCTGTATTAAGTTTTCAGGGGTCAGTGCCCCCCGCGGCCCGGTCCCAGACCAGGTTGCAGAGGGTCTGTG
>WNWK01007949.1:60000-88821 GCA_009830355.1 Cherax destructor
GGAGGGCTTGGTCGAGGTTGCGATGATCGTTGACCTCCAGGTAGAGGACAAGACTTAGTATTTTTGTTGCTGAGGATAAGAATTAGTATTTGTTTTTGTTGCTGATTACAACTCATTTCCGTTGATGAGGACAAAACAATATTTGTTTCTGTTGCTGAGGACGGGACTCAGTATGTCTGATTATCTGATTGGTCTGATGGTCACATTGCTTTCTAGACTAAACGTACATTTGGTATAGGATAAATTTTGTACCTTCCTGGCAAGTGTTCAAATGATCGTATTGTTCACGTGCATCTGTATAGTAATGACGTGAGTCATAGACCTGGTGTAACGTGCAACTACAGTAATGACGTGAGTCATAGACCTGGTGTAACGTGCAACTACAGTAATGACGTGAGTCATAGACCTGGTGTAACGTGCAACTACAGTAATGACGTGAGTCGTGAATCAGGGTTTCAGTCTCGAGTAAGGCGAGACGTGTGAGTAAGCTGCTTTACACATGTTGCACCTATTTACCTGGAAGTAAATAGGTGCCTGAGTGTTTAATAGACTTTCGTAAGTGGCATCCTAGTGGAAAGAGCCTACTGAAAATTAACTATACTGCTTGACTTTGTTGGGTTAGCCTATTGGGTTAGCTTATCTTAATAACTGACTTTGTCTTCTGACTGCTTCCCTAGAAAATAAAATTTAGCTAAGCACCATTATTATTACGTTCATGGGGAGCGGTAAACTCGTAGGGGTCATACAGCGCTAGGAGAAATGGAAGGCATCCAGGTTCGATTCAAGGAATTGGAGCACAGGTCCAACCCCTCAACCAGCATCAAGGAACCTCCCTTGAGGGGAGCTAAGCATCCAGACATCGAGGTTTCTTATACTTTCACCTGAAGCCATGCTTTCTTGTTGAATAAATGGTCAAGTAGGCTGTTGGAACTTACAGCCTAGTTGTAATGGCTACGTGAGATTTTGAAGTCTCACATAGCCATCACAACCTGACCGATCAAGCATTTTCAGTATATTTTTTTTTTTTTGGTGCAGTTTCCTTCAAACTAACCTGCTTCTCTTTCATAACACGAGATCAGAGTCATTGACAAAGTCGATAATATCTTATCAAGATCCTCATTTGGTATCCTGAGGGTCGCATCGACCACTGCAACTCTGGTATAAACAAAGGAATGATTGTCACATCTGTTACTCTTTGTCTTTCTCCTTATCTAATGTTACTTCTCGTGTTGAGATAAGTCTTTGTGTTGGGACGTGTTATCGAAATAGTATGTTGGTATAGAGAAACCAGTATTACCGACTGTCCTGTCGAGTATGCAATGGAATCCTGCTATTTTATTTATTTTTGCACTGACGGAATTGCCGATCTTTTCTGTCTCACACACGCATAAGATGATATAAACTTCTAGTTACATTCATCATATATACACATACTTTTGCTTGTCTATGTGCTTCTAAATAGTTCTCAATCTTGTAATATTTCCTTTCCATTTTCGAACGCCTGGTTTGAGGCCTTGGGGAAGATCATCCCCAGAACCACTGACATAACAAGAGACTCACTGTGGCTGTGACACGTCGCCTTAAGTTGTAATACTTACAGTAATAGAAAAGGTAAAATTTAATATCTACCTGGTCAACCAGGCTGTTGGTGTCGACGCCCCGCCGGCCCACATATCCACCACGGCCTGGTTGATGTGGCACACCGCGAAGGTACTTGCATATGCTGTTAAAACAGTGGAGCATACATAATGACCCAGTACAAAATATGTTCCCTTGTTAATTATTATTACATATAAGGGAAAACACCAAACCCATTCGGATCATACAGAGTCTGGGGAGTGGGAGACTATCAGGTTCGATTCAAGGAAGAGGAAGACAAGTCCTATTCCAGGGACCCCCTTACTACTAATTACACTAACCAACAAAATTAAGCTTTTTATCAAATTCAGAAACAAAATTGGTTGATTTAAGCTAAATTTAATAAGCATAACAAACTTCCCCACAGTCATAGAAGTTTTAGGCTTTTCTCTTGTGTTCAGTATGGCTTTCCTGCACCAAGTGTCCCTGATATCTCTTTTCCTTGATGACTGTGTTGGTGAAATCTTTCACATACAGAAACTGTGTGTTCAAGCAAAACTAAGCTCAGATTTGAATTTAGCATCACAAAATTAGTTAGACATGTTTTTTAAACGTGAACTGAAACCTTTGTTAGTCAGTTGTTATATGCATGGGGAAAGATCTGTAACCTATAGGGTTCCTTGCTATTAAGAGTTGCAGTCTCATCCGTGTTATGTAATCACGCCCTCTTCTCTGCACGCCTTCAACCTGGCCTTCATGCTGGTGCAGGGCCGTTGATCCACGAAATTGCAGCTTTACTCCAATTCACTTCATCAAACTTATTTACCTCCCATTCCCAAGACGCCGCCTTATTCCTATGGGTTTAGCGTTTCGACAGGAATATAATAATAATAATCCATCTAGTAGGCTATGAAGAAAGTAAGGCTCACTACCGTGGCTGCAACAGTTGACAACTGACCCACAAATTGGAAATTGAAACCAGAAGACCTTTCTCTTTGTTCGTTACTGGATCATCATGAATGTGCAACTTGATAATAATGGTCCAGGACGGTCCGAAGCATAGTTTCCATTTCCAGTTTGTATGTCAGTTGTCAATCATGTGTCGTGGGCGACGAGTGACTATCACACAGACCTGGTGACAATAACAGTAGAATTTGGTCACCATTGAGTGTTCGTATTCCTGCCACCCTTTCTGGTTACCTGTGTTCACTTTCGTATCCATATCACTCCTTGGCTAGCAAGGTTATATACACTGGAAGGTGTATATAAAATATTCTTGGTGGTGTACAGGTGAGTGCAATCTTACTAACTGTAGCTAATAGGCGTTTACTTCTTTAAACCAACCTAGTTTCACACTCATTTGCACACACTCTCAACAACTCTTCTTGAACGTAATAAAATTAATCTCTAAAGAGAGGGCGGAAATAAAGCAATCAAAAGCAAACGTCAGAGAAGGAAAAAAATCAATAAAGGGGGAAGACTGTTTTATTTGTTAACCATTTAAGAGAGCGGTGGGCGACAAGGGAAGGAGACAGACAGACAGAGGGAGGGAGGCTGGCCGGCTAGTACTTTCCCTCTGCCAAATGAGAAGGTATAATTACACCCCAGCTTAGGGGACATACCAGAAAGTAAGAAGAGGAATGCTGGTGAAGGGCTATTGGTCTAAGGAACTGTAGCTGCCCTCCTCTTCCTCAGATCGAACCTAACTCCCTGCCATTTCCTTATGGACTTGTCGCCTCCCCATAATATAATCATTAAGGCCCATCATTATAAACACAAGGTATCGCCAGTGCATTATTGTAACTCTATCCGTGTACCCAGATTATTCATCCTACCAGAAGATATCAGAAACTCTGCCATCACAAATGTAGAAGTCTTCAAGAGGAAATTCAGCAAATACCTCAGCTCAGTGCCAGATCAACCAGGCTGTGTTAAATGTGGGCCAGTGGGACGCCAACAGCAACAGCCTGGTTGGCCAGACAAGCGTAGCCCAGGGCCGGGCTTTGGGAGTAGGAAAACTAGCAAAAATCATTAAATGTATTTATTCTGTCAAGACGAGATCTTAAGATTTGCGTCAGATAACCCTGGCCACGCCAGGAATTTTGAAGTATGGTAACCATGTCTACTACGATGTGCAGAAAGAGAGACAAGACAAACAAAATGACAGAAAAGGAAGTGGAGAGTATTAAATAAAGCAGCAGAGGGGAGGGGAGCGTCGACCCCTCACAGCTAACGACTTGAGGGATAAATTAAGTTTTTTTTTTCCTTCTCTCTTCCTGTGAGGTGCCTCTTAAAAGTTTATTTATCTTACTGTGGCGGAGTGTTTTCATGTTTTGGTTACGGGGAGGTTGGTTGGCTTCAAGGTTAATGGTCTCGAAATCGCCTCTCTTCCCCCCCCCTTATCGGATACTAATAGGACAAAGACGTCGCCAGGGGGTTGAAATCCTCTTAACTCCACCTATTTCCCCCTCCCTTGCCTCTTCTTATCCTTTTCCCTGTTCCCTTTCTTATTCTTCCTGTCCTTGCTTCCCTCCTTTTTCCCCTTCTCCCTTCCCCTCGCTTTTCCTTACTCCCTCTCCCTCACTTTTGACTAGACATGTAGACAAGGCCAATGGCGGCAGTAAAATCCTGTAATGATATTGTAATGGTCCGGGTAGATATTTTTTCTGAGTCGTGGTACCTTTTTTTTCCCTAGCCTTTCCCCAAAATAGTCTCACGTTGTTTGTGTTTAGTTTCTGTTTCTACCCATGGTTCCTACGAGTCATACAGGCATTAGAACAAAGATTAGTAGTAAATAGATAAACTAGGAGTTTACCGTATGGGTTGCATCGCGAGGGAGGCCCTATACAAAAAAACACTGAAATAAATAAACCACACTGCTTGACTTTCTTGTGTTATCCTGGATTATTAACCCCTGGATTATTAATCCTAATAGTCTTCATATAGGGCTTAAGCCTATCGACTGTGTGAGAGTTATTCGAGACTATAAGCTATCAAGTTATTCATCAAAAACCTGCACTTTGGAAAGGAAAGTAAGGTGACGTTTCCGGTTCCTCTTGGACCATTGTCAAAACAGGACGGCCCAGAACGGACTGCCGTGTCATCTTAACTTTCCTCTCGTAAGTGCGGGCTTTTAATGAATTGTTCCAGCCACGGTATTGTGACTATTCCTTATCTGGTTATTGCCAAGGAAGCATTAATCTTAAGACAAATCTGGATGTGTATACAGTGAAAGATACATACCTCGGTATATATACATCGAGAGTAACACACGGGCGGAAACTACTGTTTGTTCTTGCTATGTTGTGGGCGCTGGTTCCTGGTGTAACAGCTTATTCGAGTTTTAAGGGGTTGAATTCTAGCTCATGTGTGTTCATGTATGTGTATTAGTGCGTAAAGAGGAGTAAGAGGTGTATTAGTCAACTTGAAAAAGACAAAAGCGATGGTTCATTAACTAAGGGATTTGGATAAGCAATCTGACATTAAAAAATCTACGGGACTGGCTCATGTCGTTTCAAATATGTACTAGACTAAATAAGGTTTTTCCTTAGGTTTTGTACACAAATTAAATATTTTGCAATGGTCTTGTAGTGACTTTTATGAAAAAATAAACATTGAGACTTGTTTCCATTGGACTTCTTGATGGCATCAGTGCCATCTTTTTTCTGTGCTCAAGGCTGTTTACCTCCCATTCTCCAAGGATTAGCAATCCCCCCTGAATATAGTAGTAATTATTATATATTATAATTATTATAATGGTTGACGGAGGGGTCGTCTGGTGCCTTTCAGCCTATTCTGGAACCCTGAATGATACGCGTATAAATTTAAAGTTTCCTGGTGATGCTAGTCAGTCACCTTGCTAGACGTCGTGACCGGTTCTTAATTTGTTTATTTGTGGTTATACATGTTTTTATGGATTTATATTCACCAGGGGTCTCATACTTTTTAGACTACGTACCACTTTCCAAACTAATAAAAATATATTTAAAAAAAAAGGAAGGCATGCCTAACCACTCATTACCTTCGTTAAACAAACGTCGTATTTGCCGTTGCATTAAAGGATAATATCACATATTTGAAACAGCAAACAGTATGGCATCTTATGATTATAATCAGTGCAAAATAGAGAATTGTGTAAATAAAAGATAATATTGATATGCTGTTGGTTACCTATTAGTGCTGCGAGTGGGTCTGCACTTCAGCATAAAGGTCAGCAAAGTTGGGAGCAATTGAGGACAGTATACTCTTAGATCTTCCTCAGCATCCATCCTCTGGTGATATTTTGTTTCTTGCTAGTTTGCATGTTTTTAGCTACATATCCATGAAAGATGCCTGAGCATATTTTCAATGGTAGATGCTATAGGCTTATCAATATAGTCTTCAGATTTTTAATCATTCCAGCTTAATTTGAAATCATTACAAAAAAACACATCTTACACTGACATCAATAAATACAAAATAATAACAAACATATCCACTACTAACACACAACAGTAGCAATTAGCACAGCATACCTTCCCATGAGCATAGCCGGCAAACTAGCTGCCTTCTTTCCCCAGGATATATCTTGTTCATTGTTCATCGCTTCATTAGGCAGGTTTTCAGTGTCTTCTAAATTCATTCATTTTATATTCTTATAACATGTCACGAGACGAAAGCAAACAGAAACAGGGCCAATCTTTTTCACTAAAGCTTGCCAAGGTGTGAGGTGCACAAAGTTTCGATCAATTTTGTTTTCATTTCGTTCATTGGTCGAGTCCTATGTAGTGTACGAGTTGTGAATAATAATAATAATAATAATAATAATAATAATAATACCAAAATGAACATGAGCGTTATCTCGTCAGGTGGATGGACGACTGTGAAATCCTTAAAAGTTAACTGTACTCTGCTGGTATGCAATAATTTGTCATGTTTCTCGGATCAAACCTGATTACTTCCCATTCCCCAAGCGCTGTGATCTATGGGTTTAAGCTTCATCGTGAATATATCAATAACAAAAACAATATCCAACATAGAATTACTAGTGAGTTCAGTTATTAGCAACAATAATATTGTAAAGAAATATTTACTGCAAAGGTACAAAGAGCGTGGAATATTATAGGTATCAAAATATAGCAGATCAACCAGGTTGTGATGGCTGGGTACGTCTGGGGGCCCTGGGCCCCTCTTTTCCTATCCCCTCCATCTTTTACTGCCTCCTCGCTCTTTTTCATTACCTCCCCCTCCATTTTTTTTCCTTACCTCTCCTTACCTGATTCAGTAGACATAGTTGCAACCCACATCATTTATCCAGTTCCATTTTTTTCCTGCAAATTCTGTCATTTTACCAATTTGGGATGGTATATTTTTTCCCTTTGTTTTTATGCCAGCAGTTTTCAGAGATGGAGAATGAGAGAGGAGGAGGAGAGGAGAGGGTAGGGAGAGAGCCTACTACTTATCTATCCATGACTCATAAACCCAGATAATACACGATAGTCCATGATATATGTAATAATTGATAGTTCTCAGCAATAGCCTCTGTCTTTCCCATGTACTCTCTTACTTTCCCTAATTTCCTCCCTTTCCCCCATGCTTTCTGGTCAGGGCATTGATTAACTCATGAGCTTTGCTCGTAGATTTCTTTTAAATAAGTATCCATCCATCTATAAATGCATTCATCCACACATCCGACTTGACGGTAATGAGAACTGATGCAGCGTGACAGAGTTGTAAAACTCATTATTATAGGGAAGAGGAAGCGCTAAACCGTAAGAATTATACAGTGCTTGTGAACTTAGTCAGTTAGGCTTAATTCACAGAAGCGGAGGGTAGCTCAAATTCCTCAACTCCAGAGACCTGCAGCATCAAGACACCCTCAACATGGGTAAACTCGTGGGTTACATTCAGGGTAACTATAAGACACAAATCAAACATCAGGACAATCATAAGAAAAACAGCCTTTTAGCCACCTTACACAATAACTAGGCACATTTTCCTCTTCTCCGTCTTCCATTTCCCAATCATCTAACACTAAAAATCGTAAGTGGGTTTCTTGCTAACAACAGAAAATTGAAATCCCTTTTCCTGCCCACTCTAGACGATTTCTTTTCTCCCCTCCCCCTTGGAGACGTCTTGGAGCAGGTTGGCACTGGCATCGTCTAGCCTGGTGCCAGCCCAGTGTCGCCAGCCTGGTAGTCACTGCCAAGTTACAATCACTAACCCCCAATCCCTTCCTCTTAAATCCAACCCCCACCCAGTATACCCTAATTTGCCCCCTCCCTACCACATCCCGTGTAAAGTGTTTTTTTCCCCATACCTAGTGGATCCCCAGCTCTTCCCTACCGTGTGTTAGGCAGTGCATCCTCAGCTTCCCCCTCCTCCCCTCACCCACTTAGTATGTACGCCGATTGGCTGATCAGATCATCAACCAGGACTCTTGGCTGCGGGGGCGATGACCCCCAGAATCTACAACAGGTATAAGAACTTAAGAATGAAGAAACACTGCAGTATTTCTAATGGCTCTTTATAGGCAGGTCAAAGACACACTCAACCACACCACTTTCATACACTGAGAGTTATTAAAGAATACAGGTGAAATATATTCTTAATGTCCCACTTGGTGTCAGTATAGTACTGGCTTTTAAGCCTAATGTTGTTATATTTGCTACGAAGTGTTAAGCAGTAGGCTTTGTCTATCAATCTAAGTATATAACTATTTCAGCTTAAGTCATGTGATGTCACAATAATACTAGGTTAGGGTTTTTGTTTATGGTGGCTTTTTACAATTAGTCTATCAAGGAACTTGTAGGTTGTTTCTATTTGCAAAGGGGTAACTCCTGTTCCCTTTACATTACCTAGCTTTGGGCAATATCTCTTCTCTGTACATTGGGAAGCAGGACTCGATACAGCCTTAGTTGTAAGCGGCCATTACAGCCCCAAGAAGAGTAATTACACACTTTAATCAAAAGCTGAAGATTAATGTTATTGCATTTATGGCGGAAGCACTATCCTCTAAGTGTCATACCTTGCCTATCAAAAGTTAATTAGGTTTTATCTCAAGAAAAGAAGGGTTGTTCCAGTTCCTCCTAACAAGAGCCCTTTACCAGCATCAAGGAACCCCTTAAAGGGATCAAGAGGAATAAATAACTTCTTACTCATTGGGCCATCCTCACGAAAGTGTTGGGGCGGACCAGAGGTGCCTTACAGTGGACTCTGGCATGTGTGGTGAGGAATGCCAGGGAGCCTAGCCGTGCTTAGTGGCTGCCCGGGCACTAGCAGAATCTGGCTACTGGCTGGGAATGCCAGACTAGGGGACCCAGAGCCCCAGGCATGAGAGGAACGCAACAGTGTCTCACTTCGACGTCTCTTCCTGCTCTGTTTATTTGTTTTAGTACCCTGTCGTGTGGGTGGATGGTAATCACATCCCTCACCATATATTATGTCGAAATGCTAAACCTGTAAGGGCATGCAGTGCAATCAGTCAGCTCTATGGGCATGAACTGTATTAAAATAGGGACTTTAATTGGAGAGAGAGAGTGTGTAATTGGGACTTTAATTGTAGTGAGAGAGAGAATGTGTGTATGTGTAATTGTATATAAACAAGCTCAAGGCCTTATGCAGTAACCAGTGCTTCGTCAGGAGTTATGCAGTGGGGAAATGGCTAAGTGGAATGGAAATTATATATGTATATATATAATATATAACACTCAGTAGCCAATTTATTAGATACACCCTTCTGTTACTGGGTAGGGGCCCCCTTTGCCCCACAGAACAGCCTGAATTCTTTGTGGCATAGATTCAACAAGGTGCTGGAAACATTCCTTAGAGATTTTGGTCTATGTTGACACGATAGCGTCATGCAGTTGCTGCAGATTTGTTATCTGCACATTCATTCTGCAAATCTCCCATTCCACGACATCCAAAGGCTTATGCCAAATTCTGACCTTACTTTCTGCACATTGCAGCAGAAATAGGTATTTGTCAGATCAGCCAATTTTTTCTTAAATCTTCAACTGTCCAGTTTTGGTGAGCCTGTGCCCACTATAATCTTAGTTTCTTGTTCTTAGCTATTAGTAGTGGAACCCGGTGTGGTCTTCTGCTGTAGTCCATCCGCTTCAAGATTCAACATGGTGTGCATTCAGAGATGCTTTTTTGCATACCACTTTTATGTGGTTATTTAAGTTACTGTCGCCTTCCTGTCAGCTTGAACCAGTCTGGCCATTCTCTTCTGACTTCTTTCATTAACAAGGCATTTTTGCCCACATAACCATGTTTTGCACACGATTCTCTGTAAACTATAGAGACTGCTGTGTGTAAAAATCCCAAGAGATGAGCAGTTTGAGATACTCAAACTGCCCTGTCTGGCACAAACAATAATTCCAGAGTCAAAGTCACTTAGATCAATCACATTTCTTCCCCATTTTAACGTTTGGTTTGAATAACAACTGAACCTCCTGACCATGTCTATGCTTTTAGGCACTGAGGTGCTGCACATGATTGGCTGGTTAGATATTAATAACAAGCAGGTGTACCCAGTAATATGACCACTAATTGCATGCATGTATATATAAATACATATTTTTTTCAAACCAGCCATCTCCCACCTAGGTAGGGTGACCCCAAAAAAGAAGAAACACTTTCACCATCACTCACTCCACTGTCTTGCCAGAGGGTGCAAGGCAAGCCATAGGGGGGTGGAAATCTTCAGCTCAAGATCTTTCATACATTTCAGTGCATCACCAGGAGCTGTGCAATAATAATAATATCTTTATTTATACAAGTACATGTACAAGGTATACAGGCTTAGCTGACATCAGTGACATACTACTATATAGAAACCCCCTTGTTATGCAGAGTTTTGGGCAAAATAGGTCAATTTTGTCCCAGGATGCAACCCACACCAGTCAACTAACACCCAGGTGCCCATTTTGCTGATGGGTGAATAGGAAAAGCAGATATCTCTTGGAAACCCGCCCTAATGTTTTCCAGCCATACTGGGAAATCAATCCCTGGACCACAGTGTGTGAGCTGAAAACGCTAGCGATTGAGTTACGGGATACCCTTTGATATACCTTTGAAGAGTTTCAAGAGTTTCACTACTCTTGGATGGCCAGGCTTGTCTGGTGCTTGCCTGGTCAACCAGGCTGTTGCTGCTGGAGGCCCACTGCCCCACATATCCATCACAGCCTGGTTGATCTGGCACCTGTTGAAGATACTTGTCCAGTTTCCTCTTGAAGGCTTCTACACTTGTTCCAGCCGTGTTTCTGATATCTTTTGATAAGATGTAGAATTGATGTATCAAGAGCACCAACAGGTAGATTAAGGGTAAGTTTTCTCAGAGGAAAGGTAGCATGTTGATGCAAGCCTATTGTGCCTCAGAAAGTCTTTGAGGTGGAATAGGCCAACATCAACACACTACCTTTCCTCTGAGAAAACTTTCCCTCAGTCTACCTGTTGCTGCTCTTGCAAGATTACAAATCTCCTGATGATACACTAAAATATGTGAAAGATCTTGAGCTGAAGATTTCCATCTCCCCATGCTTTGTGCATATATAATATATATTATATATTTCATTGTTTGAGATTTATATACTCTTTAGGCAACACTAACCATCATGTTTTTTCCTTACAGAAGATGAGGTAGATGTAGTGACATGCAGTGATCCCAATGAGGCAGCCACCACCACAACTATTACTCTCGGAAGCTACAATGTCTCCTCAAACTCTTCCACCACCTCATCTAACCTCTGCACCACAGCTGTTTCGGCCCCCTCCCGCCTTCAGGTCCCGTCCAAACACTCTGTAGATGTCAAGCGACAACTCCAACTGGCCATCCAGGAGGCCATGAGAAATCGACAGAACCGGGTCACCAGTTCCACTTCTCCTGAAAGTGAAGATGTGGCAAGCACTAGGTTCCTGTCTGTAAAGATCAAGACACAGGGCAAGCCAGCAGCCTACACCAAACGCATGAGGGACTACCACACGGAGGTGGGTCTTGGGATCAAGTTATTGTGTACCCCTTATTTTGAAACACAGATACCATGGCTTTATTTATTTGAAGGAAACCAATGCTTTCTGAGAATGTCTTCTGCTGTGGAATGCTTATTTTTCAGCTTAAAAATATACAATAAGATGTTCATCACCTGGGTATCTTTTATGCTGGAATGTTTTGCCTATGCAGCAGGCTTCATCATTTGAATACAGAGGCAACTTTTATATTGGAGATGGTGGAATAAGTGGAGAGGTAATCTTTAAGGTGTTCAGTACCTTAATACTGGAACCAGCAGTGCAGTGCAGCAGTTGGAGGCAGTGTCACAAGTGGGCAAGGCCCACTTGTGATACAAACTACTGCTCCTCATTTTTAGCTCCATTATGCATTTCTGCCCTTATGACTCTGCTCTAGGCTAAGGGACTGAACACCTTAAAAATTACTTATCCACTTCTAACATCTCTAGTATGAAGGTTGCCTCTGTATTTTATTGAACAATAATGCTGCCAAGACAAAATGACTACAAAAGAGATACCCATGTGTTGCTCATGTATAATATGTACACCAACTTGTATACCATATACATACATATTGTATAATGATCAAAAATATGTTCATGTCATATTTAAACACTAATTAACACATTACATAACATTAAAAGTACAGTGGAACCCCGCCTAACGAACAAAATTCATTCCAGAAGCCTTCTCAAGTGCCATTACCGAACGAATTTACTTCCTTAAGAAATAATGTCACGTAGGTTAGTCTATTTCAGACCCCCAAAAATACACTTCCACAAGCACTTACAATATTATACTTACATAATTGTACGATTTCCGGGGTGTTCGTTAGGCGGGGTCCACTGTACCAGTACCATTTTTTTTTTGGCATTAGACAATTCTGCTAATAAAAGCCTTTCTTTCGAAAGGTAATAAAGTCGACGAAGCATAGACGAAGGAGCCGTGTAGAGTCTGATGAAGGTCGAAGATCTGTACACAACTCATTGGAGAGACAGAGAAGAGTGGACCTGCGTAATTCCTTCGAGTACCTCCGCCAACTTGTACCTGAAACCAAGATCCTTGATAAGGCCCCTAAGGTCCAGATCCTTAAAAAAGCAGCCCTACACTGCAAGCATCTCCAACAAACAGAACAGCGGCTACTCAAAGAGAAGGAAAAGTTAAAAAAGCAGCTGGAAGAACTTGAACAACTGAGATTGCAATGTAGTTGAGATGGTGCTGTAATCCACTCACCTGTATAGTTAGTTGTAAGATAAAAATGATTTAAAATTGTACATAATTAATATCAAGGTTAGCAGATATCAAGGGAGCATTGAAAGAGAGAGAGAGTGAGAGTGTAAGAGTGAGAGAGCAAAAGGTTTTTCAAGTTTTGATATAACAGCCTTTATTGTATATGTGTGATATTTTGAGTGCCTATGTGTTTCTCGTGCTGCACTTGATAATGTGGAAGATCAGTTCCTGGTTGACTTTAAAGGTTTTCACATTGTTTCAGCGGCTCGTCAGGGTCTCTTACATAGCCCACTATTATAACAGTATTACTATTGTCAAAAGTCAATATTCAAAATAATTATGTACTAGGATATATAATGAACCAAAAATTATAAAGATTAATCAGCTTTGTCACATGTGAAAAATATAAAAGTTGTGTAAGGGATATTTCAGTTCTTTAGAGGCAAGATTAGCCTTTTTTTTTTTTAACAAGTTTTTTATTCTAATATTGAAAGGTTTCAATCCTTTTAATATTGCAGGTATTGTACCAAAGCAAGTGTAAGGCTTCTCTGAAATAATGTGTGTATATTACCTTAAATTTGAAAATAAATCCATAACTCGCATACACACATACACACATCACCCCACCAATCTACATAGTACATGTATATATACATAAAAAAATAAATAAAAGGAGATACTTATGCGTGACTTGCACGTATGTCTGTAATGCGGAGCTTCTCAGAGTCTTGGTTCAAATACAGAATTAAATTCTGTTGATAACGAATATATTAGAACCATGTCATACCAAACCTGAACATTCATTTATCTTTATTATCACTTGTATGGCCTTTATTGTTTTGGACCTTTTTTATTGTAGATAAATTGTGTATTATGCCATTATATCCTTTTATTTGATTAACAGATGCAGTGTCATTGCATCTATTTAAAGGGGAATAACCAAGACATTAACTAAAGAGAATATTTGATGTTTTTCAATAAGTGCAGCACTTGCATTGCTTTAGTGTCTTTTGTTTTACTGATTCAGTGTTTGGTTAAGTCATAAGTATTTATAAAAGTACGAATTTTCCTAATAGACCTTTTGGTTGTCAATTCTTCATATGAATGCTTTGTGTGAAGCATATACCAAGCTACCAGAGCTTTCAAGAGTGCCTCGACTCACCTTGTATTTATAAAACACAGAGGGAAAGGGAAAGAAGACAAGTTTGATGCCAAGATCTCTCTTTTTCCTCATGGACCCTTCATCTTAGTGATCATAGGTTTTCAAGAAACATAAACAAGTTTTGTGACATTCTGGTAACCAAGACTCTGAGAGTACCTCACGGCTGCGCCCTCTTACTTATTTCCCAGTCACATTCATCCCTGAAAGCCCATACAGTTGGATTGGCTTGAGTTTCTGATCCTCGGTGTGAATGACAATTCTGATTCTCATATTTCCTCGTGGTAGATGAATAAAAGACAAAAAGTGGTGGCGTGCAGACCCACATATTGAATTTTAGCAGAGTAGGTAGTTTGCAGGTGATGCTGTTTTTATGATTTTGGACACTATGTCAGGTTTCAAGAAGGGTAATTTATTTTTGAATAATCAACTATTAAGCTTTATACACAATCATTTGATCATATCTGAGGCTAGAGAGAAAATTTGAGGCTCATGATTCTGGAAGAAAATGAGCTATGCTTTTTAATAATAGCTGAAAGCCTCTGCCTGTATTTAGAGAATAAAATTGCTTATTAGTTATCAAAAGAATTGCTTATTTTGGGAGATCATTTTAGAATGTCCCTGACTGAAGCATAGATGTTAGTGCCTCAGAATCTGTACATGTCACATGCTGTATCATGCTCAAGAAAATTAGTCGAGGGTTCATTATTCGATTGCATTAAAGAGTGAATTTAATAGTATATCGAATTTTGTAATGCCATGGCGAATTCCTTTTTTTTTTTGAGGCCTTGTTTTTTGTCGGTGAACCCCCTCCTCATTGCTCAGTTTTGTACTTAAAATAGTAAAAATGAAAAAAAAGGCGAGAAAACAAGGTGTATCCCTCACTAACAGACATACAAGCAAAATCATAAGCTGATGTGCATGCAGGCCGTCACTCGCTACTTGTGAAGCATCAATTACTTAACTTTTTTACGCCCATACCTCATTATAAAAATGAAGAGAAATGCAGTAACATTTGATTAGCTTCATTACTGGATATTTTTTTTCCCTTTTATTGTTGTATTCTGATAAATGTGGCTAAAAGGATGTCTACTGTATAGGGAGAAAAGGGACAGAAAATATCCTTTTGAGATATTTACACTATTCCCTTCTTCCTTGTTAGCCATAATCATCAGTTGTCATCCTGTTTCCTTCTCCCTACTGACGTAATATGCATACAAGCAGATAATAGTGGTGTAAATAGTAGGTCTTTGTACTTTTTACAGATTTTTTCACATATGCTTTGCTATATATATATATATTCAACAATATGAGCTGATGTGCATGGTTCTTACTGAAAGGCGAAGTCTATTTTTTCACATTTTCATGCTAGAGTTAGCTCATATCCTGAGTCACGGTAGTGTATATAGGTTAATCCGAGAGCACATCAGTTCCATATTGGCCATGTTATTCCTAGCCATGTTTTTATAATGAATGTACAAATTTTTGGCTTGTTTTTATGATGTAAGTTCAAAATCACTATTATTATTATTATTATTATTGCTATTATTATTATTGATCTTGTCTTTTTGTAATTCTACAACTGGAAGCCCTTAGAATCCGTATTATTTGGAATTACTTTAAATATAATAGCCTGCTCTGCTCTGAACTATATTTTCTATGAGAAAATTATTTCGAGTGATGTAAGCCATTGAGGCCAAATTTATTGAAAAGAAGAATAGTTTTTATTTCATTTGCCTTTTATCAAAATTGTTGAAATTATGTTATAAAATTTGCCATTGCTTACTTTAAGTGCAAAATGTTATTTGATTTAATTGAAAAAAATTGTTTTTATGAAGAAATTTATTAATGTACTTTATTATTTGAAGTCATTTATATAGCACAGTGTTACAAATTTAAATATACCAACTATATACCATATTTCTGGGTTTTCCTCTTCCTAATATACCAGCGTTGTGTATACCTGGAGGGAGGGAGTGTCGGTGGTCAGCGCCCCCACAGTCCGGTCCATGACCAGGCCTCATGAGTTGCTGGAGTTATTGCCTACACCAAGCTACACTTATACTTCAAGGAAGGTCCTCTTGTTGTCACTAATGGACATTTGTAGTGCCGCCACCAAGGAAAAGATGAACCCCCATTCCCCTTCTCCAAATAATTCCATCAACTCTCCAAATGAAAATATAATAATGAACGAAGAATAAAAAGTCTCAATACCATGGCTGGAACAATTTGTCAAAAGCCTATAATCAAGGGGGAAGCGCTAAACCTGTAGGACTATACAGCGCCTGTGGGGGGGATGTGGAAGGTATTCAGGTTTAATTCAGGGAGTTGGAGTGCAGATCCAATTCCCTAGATCAAGAGCCCCTCACTAGCATCAAGGAACCTTCCTTGGGGGGACTTAAGAGAAGAACCTTTGTATGATTTGGAGGATTTAGCGCTTCTGATTGTAGTATTATTATTAAGTACATATGTTTTGGTTTGTCCTGAACCATGTGAACAAGAATTCATTTTAACACACTGGCCCTTTCCCACTGAGGTAGGGTGACCCAAAAAAGAATACTTTCACTATCATTCACACTCAAGTCATTCCGGAGGCTCTCAGATACGACAGTTTAGATGTCACTCTAAACAGCAAATATCCCAAACCCCTCCTTTGGAGTGCAAGCACTGTAATTTTCACCTCCAGGACTCGAGTCTGGCTAACTAGTTTCCCTGAATCCCTTTAAAAATATTACCCTGCTTACACTCCAACAGCTTGTCAAGGCCCAAAAACCATTTGTCTTCACTCCTATCTAACACACTTACACATGACTGCTGTATGTCCAAGCCCCTTGCACACAAAACCTCCATCCTTTCCTAAGCTGTATAACCCCTGTGGTTTAGCGCTTCTATTTGATTATAATAATAATAATCCATCCTTTCCTAGGATGACTCCTACCCTGCCTTCCCTCCACTACAGATTTATACACCCTCTAAGTCATCCTAATTTGCTCTATCCTCTCTAAATTACCAAACCATCTCAACTCCTCATTATCAATATTATTATTATAATCAAAGGGGAGCACTAAACCCGTAGGATTATGCAGCGCCTGTGGGGGGATGTGGAAGGTATTCAGGCTTAATTCAGGGAATACCAGCACAGATCCAATTCCCTAGATCAAGAGCCCCTCACCAGCGTCAAGGAACCTTCCTTGAGGGGACTCAACTCCTCAGCCCTCTGAATAATACTTTTAGTAACTGCACCTCCTAATTTCCACTACGAATTCTCTGCATAATATTTATACCACACATTGCCCTTACATATGACATCTCCACTGCCTCCAGCCTCCTTCTTTCTGCAGCATTCACACCCATATAATTGTTCATACATTCCCTCCTTTGTCTCCAGTTACCTCTGTGCACCACCCACATTTTTTCCTTCATATACCAAACTGCCAACATGTCTACTCCCAAATATTTAAACACATTGACTTCTTCCAAACTCCCTCCCTCCGATCTGATATCCAATTTTTCCTTATCTACTCGTATGATACCCTAATCACCATACTCTTATCTATGTTCACTTTCAACTTCCTTTACACACCCTCCCAAACTTATCCACTAACCTTTGCAACTCCTCTTTAGAATATCCCAAAAGCACAGTATCATCAGCAAAAAGTAACTGTGTCAACCACTCATTGAGGTACTACCATCCTGCCAAGTGAGTGTAAAACAGAAACCTGTAATTGATAATAGGATAATAATATCTTTACTACTGTCTTCAAGAAGGCACTGGACAGGCACCTAAAGTCAGTACCTGACCAACCGGGCTGTGGTTCGCACGTCAGTTTGCGTGCAGCCAGCAGTAACAGCCTGGTTGATCTGACCCTGATCCACCATGAGGCCTGGTCTCAGACCGAGCCGTGGGAGCGTTGACCCTCTCCAGGTACAAGTACAGTGGACCCCCGGTTTACGTTATTAATTCGTTCCAGAATGCTGTTCAAGTACAGTTACCAAACGAATTTGTTCCCATAAGGAATAATGTAAATGAGATTAGTCCTTTTAGACCCCCAAAAATACACTTACATAATTGTTCGAGTTTGGAGGTGAACATAAACCGGGGGTCCACTGTACATGTACAAGATATACAGTACTAGCTGACATCAATGACATACTACTACGTATATAGAAAGCCGCTTGTTATGCTGAACATTTCAGGCAAATTAGGTCAGTTTTGACCCAGGATGCAACCCACACCCGTCGACTAACATCCAGGTACCCATTTTAAAATGATGGGTGAACAGGGACAGGGAAAGCAGGTGTCTTATGGAAACATGTCCCTAATGTTTTTCAGCCGTACCGGAGGAGATTCAAACCCCAGACCTCAGTGTGTGAGCTGAGTGCACTAGCGATCAAACTACAGGATGCCTGGTGTCTTTTTTTGTTTCTCATAAATATGAAAGATTTCAGGTACGTCTATTGCACACACGCATGTACATGTGTGTTTGAATAACTAAAGTGTATTGGAGACAAACTCAGAAGATTAATTGATTTGTATATTTCAATCCCTTTCTGGGATCCTCTTCAGCAGATCTGCTGAAGAGGATCCCAGAAGGGGATCAAAATGTACAGACCAATTAATCTTCCGAGTTTGTGTCCACGTGTGTTTAATAGAAGATGTGTTGAATATAGAGTAAAGTGTATGATTGAGTTATTAAAAGAATAAAGGGCAAGAGAAAGTAAGTCTGCAGAGAAACAAGGTGGGAAGGGCATGGGATGTATACACCAAGTGTTTATATTGAAACATAAGTGAATATTACTTAAATAAAGTCGAGGAATTTTTTGTTGCAGTAATATATTTTGAAAAGGCATATGACTAGGTAGTAATGTGGCAAATGTACACAATAGTCAGTAAGTTACTAAAAGCAGTAAAGAGAGTGAGTGAGTGAGTCTCAGGTTAGGGGATGTAGGATAGAGAGAATATTTTTCAATAAATGTACGTAGGCCTTAGACAGGGATTTGCAATGTCACCATGGAACATTTATCAATGAGGTTGTAAGTACTAGGGTCTAGGGTCTTGGGGAGACAGGATGGAATAAAAGATAATGATACAAGGTGGTGGTTGTTGCTTTTTACCAACAACAGTTCTACTGGGAGATTCTGAAGAGGAGTTGCAAATGTTGGTGGAGGGAGGATTGTGGGAAGGTATGTTAAAAAAAAAAAAAGGTGAGCACAAAAAAGAGCAAGAGGATAGAGTAACAAAAATTCTAGGCAATGAAAGATTGGAGTAAAGAAGAAGTAAATATATTTGTTCAGATATTTGGGAGTGGACTTGTTGGCAGATGGGTGTAAGAGAGATGTAGTGAACCATAGACCTGATGAAAAAAAGGTGGGTGATGGATTGAGGCACCTGTAGACCAAAAACTTTATTCATGAAGAAAAAAGAAAAATGTGCCTCAGTATAGTGGTATGGGTGTAAAACATTGGTTTTGAATGTTGCAGCGAGGTAGTAGAGATGTCGTGTTTGAGGCCAATGTGTGATTTTAATATTATGCAGAGAATTTGGAGCTGGAGATTTAAATAAGGTGTGGGGCTACCAGAAGTACTAATAAGAGGGCTGAACAGCAGCTGTTGAGCTGGTTTGAAACATTTAAGAGAAGATGGAGCAAATTAAGATGACTAAGAGGGTATAGTATATAAATCTTGGAAAGGAGTAGTGTTGCATGCAGAGAGTATGTAACCTTTATTCGGAGCATGTTAAACACACCCACATAGGCTCCCCTCCAACCAGCGAACCATCGTTAAGGGTTTGGCGATGGGGCCCCATCATTAAATCAACGACTCGGTTCAGCCAATTAAAATGCGAGTTTAACAATGACAAAGGTGACGTGGATACCACTCGCGGTTGGTCATTGGAATTCCTGCATAGAGCTGGTTGTGGAAAGTTGTCTGTCTTTTGGCTGCTGCTTAGCCTAGACAACTGTGGAGTGCACTAAATACTACTCCTTTGTATATAGTGTACATATGTGTAAAAAGCCCTTTTTTATTTACTTAGTGAAGGAAAAAACAAAAGTCTTATATATTCATAACTGCTTGAAGGAAATACAAATTCAAAGCATTTTCTACTGTGTTTCTTTGCTCCAAGCTCCCTTTTACACTCAGGTTAACAGGCCATTGAACCTGAGGTTGTAATAAGTAGTAGGGAGGTTTTGAGTGCTACGGGCTTAGACATCCAACAGACTGGTGTAAGCATGTTAGATAGGATTGGAGGCAACTGTTTTTTATGACCTGGCATGGTGTTGAAGCAAGGTAATATTTATGAAGGGATTCAGGGAAACCAGTTAGCTGGGCTTGAATTTGGAGGTAGGAAGGTCAGTGCCTGTACCTAGAAGAAAGGGTGGGGGTGTTGCAGCTCAGAGCCATCTAAGCTGTTGTGTCAGCATACTTCTGGTTAAACAGTGACTTTTTTCTCTTTTCAGTCACCCTACCTTGGTGAGAGATAGCCAGTGTATTAAAAAAAAACAATAGGTAATGTCTATATGTGCTGCAGTGAAACAACTGTTGGCTCTAAAAGAAAAATATTTAAGGTGAAAATAAATTCTTTTAATACTTTGTAAACATATTATTATTATTATAATCAAACTAAGCACTAAACCCACAAGGGTCATACAGTTTTGTAAACAGAGCTTACAACAAGAGTTACAGTGGAGCACCAAGGGTTCTCTAGCTGTGGCTCATCTTTTCTTTTTTTCTTTCTTTCAACACGTCGGCCATTTCCCACCGAAGCGGGGTGGCCCAAAATGAAAAACGAAAGTTTCCCCTTTTACATTTAGTAATATATACAGGAGAAGGGGTTACTAGCCCCTTGCTCCTGGCATTTTAGTCGCTTCTTACGACATGCATGGCTTACGGAGGAAGAATTCTGTTCCACTTCCCCATGGAGATAAAAGAACAAGAACTAGTAAGAAAATAGAAGAAAACCCAGAGGGGTGTGTATATATATGCTTGTACATGAATGTGTAGTGTGACCTAAGTGTAAGTAGAAGTAGCAAGATGTACCTGAAATCTTGCATGTTTATGAGACAGAAAAAAAACACCAGCAATCCTACCATCATGTAAAACAATTACAGGCTTTTGTTTTACACTCACTTGGCAGGACGGTAATACCTCCCTGGGTGGTTGCTGTCTACCAACCTACTACTGACTGATCAAAACATGATAAATCAAAGGACAACTTTATTGGGAGATATATTTTTCTTTAACATGTCATCCATTTCCCACCGAGGCAGGGTGACCCAAAAAAAAAAGAAAAAAGAAAAAAACTTTTCATCATCATTCAACACTTTCACCATCACTCACACACATATGGGAAGATATACAAGGCAAAAGAAAAAAAATTGGTACTAATTGATGTTCAGTAGAGTCAAAGTATTACCTTACTATAGTTCTTTCTTATTAATGGACCACCCCTTTCTGACACATCTGATAATGCTGCTGTGCTTTACCTTATGACCAAGCATCTAAGGTTAGGTTGGGTAAGGTTTGTCAGAAAACAGGACAAGTGCTTCCTGATGTGGGTCTTAGTCATATGATGACCCACAGCTGGAGCTTTTGGTCATCTGACCAAGGCCGTCCACTGGCTTACCCCTCCACCCCTTTAAAAATTAAGGTTTTAATTATAACCTTATATGGAGTTGGGAAGTACAATGCCTCCACTTTAAAGAAAAGATTTGGGATATTGGTTGTTTGGAGTGAATCTGAACTGCCATATCTGAGCACCTCTGCAAAGACAGTGAATGATGGTGAATATGTTGAATGAAAGTTTTTTTTCTTCCTTTTTGGGTCACCCTGCCTTGGTTGGAAACGGCCGACATGTTAAAAAAAAATGGACTAAGCATTTGAGGGTGTAGGCCAAACTGCAAGAAGACTTTGGACTGTATATTAGATGGCTCAGGTAACATCATTCCACAGCAGCAGGCACAGGTTGCCTACACTAAAGCTGTCTTGAAAGAAACCAATACTTGTAGAATAACATTAATTATTAAAAAATGAATAAACATCAGAGTTCATAGCTTACTGGAAGTGATCAGCTCAAACTGACATAAGGTGCATCAAGAAGTCATTCATTATGATATAATTTTAGGTAGTGTGCATTATTACATGTTTACATTATACAGTAGCATGGTTTAGACTTACCATAAATATTTCCAATTTATGTAACTCAGGTTCTGCTATGTTAATATTTATTATAGCCACAGGATGAGCTAACACTGATAAGAGCAATAAAGCCATGGGAGAGGTAATTAGGTTTGTTCTAATGGAACAATACACAAATAACCCGCACGTAGGTCCAAGTTGGACCGAAATGTCACCGTAAGCTCCTCTCTCCTGTGGGTTATTTGTGTATAGCTCTAATTTTTTGGATAAAAATCCTTCACCATAAATGCAACCCTTTAAAAGGTCAACTACATTAAGACATGGAATTTTTTTTATATTTTAATGATGGGTTACTTTGAGGAAATGTGGAAAACAACAGGTCCCCACATAAGACATAAGTGAATTCCTGAAATTTTTTAAGATGATTGTTTTGAACTTGAACTCTGTTATCCCAGAGATATTCACAATCAAAGAGGCATTCCTAAACTATAATATTCCATCAGAAGTGCATTTCTAGGGTACAATATTCCATTGGAGAGGCATTCCTGGGCTATTATATTTCATACCTAATTGCATTTATCTTTCAGCAATAAATTAAAAATAATGTACAGTACCCAAAAAGTCCCATTTCCTTCCATTCCTCTCTCCTTTTCCCTTATCTACCTCTTTCATCTTATTGAATAATACTCTTCACCCTCCATTCCCTACTGTATTTCAGTCCCACAAATTTACTTCACTACGCCATCATACTCTGCTCCCTCAGTTAAGGCTTCCTGATAAACCCTGGGTGAGGTGTAGGGATATGTCTTCTCAGCATAGTAAAAAATAAAAATGTTGATACTTTTTGAAAATTTACTTCAATCAAATTCAAATAGGGTTAGAAAACTGAAGACAAGTTTCCTCTTTTTTTGTGCGTGAGATATAGATATTAACAATGATATTCTTACTGACATCACTGCTTAATCATGGTAGCCAGTAATAATAATACTTTCATTTCTTTAATATTTTTGTTAATGGTTTTGGATTTGACAAGGATATGCCAAGTATGGGCCAGTAGGCCTGCTGCAGTGTTCCTCCTTTCTCATGCTCTCCTTCTATATATGTATGTATAAGTGTGTGTATGTGTTTGTTTGAAAGGGCCACAAATAACCCCACCTCCCCACACCCAAGAGGACCTCAGTGCAGCCAGTAGTGTAGATGCAGCATGGAACCTGTTCCATACCCTACCTTTCATGCCAGTAAATCGGCAATCCAGGATAGCAACCTCACATCAGTCACCTCGGTGGACAAATGAGAGGGCGGTCCAGAATCCAGCAGGCAGCCTCCAGAGATACACCCATCACCCGTAAGACATCACAAGCTGCCCCCAGGAGACCGGAGAGGTATTGGGACATCTGATGATCCAGATTCCACACCAAACTACATCACCACCAAGGATTTCAAGGAAATGGGACAGACGATGCCTGTCCCCCAACTTAGGAGCTAGAATTCCTGAGGAAAGAGCTCCAAAGGCCAAAAGCAGGAAAGGGAGGGGATGGGGAAAGGAGGGATGGGAAGGGGGAACTGTGGGGTAATTAGGTTCGGTTGGAGGAAGAAGACCGAAGGGTTCAATTCCTCAGACCAAAAGCCTGTTCACCACATGAATGAGCCCTCCCCCTTGAAGTGGAAACATGAATACAGTAGTACAATATATCCAAAGGTTATGAATCTCTTTCAGCTCCTCTGTAAATATAAACATTCAACTGAGTTATGGAGTGATTTATTTTCAAACATAAGGAGATATACGCACATTACTTCAGAGAAGCTTTACACTTGCTTTGGTACAACACCTGCAATATTAAAAGGATTGAAACTTTCCATATTAGAACAAAAGACTTGCTAAAAAATACTAATCTTGTCTCTAAAGAATTGAAAATTTTAAATAATTTTTATCTTACAACTAACTATACAGTTGAGTGGATTACAGCACTATTTCAACATTTCAATCTCAACTGTTCAAGTTCTTCCAGCTGGTTTTTCAACTTTTCTTTCTCTTTGAGTAGCTGCTGTTCTGTTTGTTGGAGATGCTTGCAGTGTAGGGCTGCCTTTTCAAGGATTTCGATCTTAGGGATCTTATCAAGGATCTTGGTTTCAGGTACAAGCAGGCGGAGGTACTCGAAAGAATAACGCAAGTCCACTCTTCTCTCTTTCTCCAATGAGCTGTATGCGGCTCTTCGACCTTTGAAATACTCTAAACGCCTCCTTCGTCTATGCTCCTTTGACCTTACTGCTTTCTGAAAGAAAGGCTTTTATTAGCAGAATTGTCTAATGCCAAAAAACAAATGGTAAAGCTTAATTTCAAGAGATTTATGATTAAATACAGTACAAGCACTTGTAAAGTTATGTAACACATGGGTATCTCTAATGCAGACATTTTGTCTAGGCAGCATGGGAAGGGTCTACTAGTGGATATAGATCAAGGCAATAAATTATTTAGTAATACAGTGGACCTTCGGTTTTCGTACAGCTCCCAACTCAAACAATTATGTAAGTGTATTTTTGGGGGTCTGAAACGACTAATCTAATTTACATTCGTCCTTATGGGAATCAATTCGTTCGGTAACGGCACTTGAACAGCATTCTGGAAAGAATTATCGACGAAAACCGAGGGTCCACTGTATAGTTGTAGAAGTTAACCCTAGTACCAAGATTCCATAGTGTTGCTGCATCAGACAAAGTATCATTATATTAACCCTTTCAATGGCCTTCACATAGAACTACGTCATTGAGCCTAGGGTCTCTCACAAAGTTCTATGCCGTGATCTCACTCGGATAAGATGTGAGCAGTAAACTTTGGCCTACATATGAGAATGGGTTAAAAAATCCTTCCCTATGTGATACATGATGGGAAAAACAAAACTGAGTGTATGGTTTAAAACAGCAACTTTGAGATGTTTTCTTGATGGGTTTTTTGGTATCATTTGACAGAATGAAAGACATACTAATACTAGCAATCAATTTGTTGCCTTCCAATATGATGAAAATTAATAGGACGTTTAATCCACTCTTTCATTTGTTTCTTTAATCTAAGGATTTTTTGGTAATAAAATTAACACAACTAGAAAAAAAAAAAAAAAACTTACTGAAGACTTGCCAGAGCCTGTTGCAGTAAACATAAACGGAGAGTTGCTCTCTCCTAAAGTTAGTGTTTTTGTCATAAGCTCATCTAGACGTGTCTCAGCACTGTATATAGATGCGAGTCTTTCACCTGTAAAGCAATGTTTCTTAATATGCTTTTGTTATACAAGGCAAATGCAATGTTTTCCATGCACTGAATACATATGCAATACTATTCTATTATTACAGGAAAGGAGGCAGTGAGGAAGAGCCCCAAAGATGACAATATTTGGAGTGCAAAAAAAAAAAAAAATAATGTAAACAGTGTAAAGAATATGAACAAAGAGCGAGCAGACAGTCGAGAAAGAATGACCAACACTTAACATAAAGGACTTTTGCGCATCTAGTCAATGAAATGGATGAAATTTTGAACATGAGTCAGCATGAGGACAAAAGTTTCTTGTAATGTTACATTATGTGGAAGATATTTTAAAAAGCCTGGTAACACTGTCAGGATAACCATGCAGATAAGAAGAAGAAAAAGAATTTATCAAATATATGACAACTTATCAAGGATGTAGAGGTTGGAAGAGATGAACATGGACTGGATAAGTACAGAATGGATACTGTTTTCCTCACTCTGAGTATCAGTGGTTGTTTAGTGAAGAATTTCAAATGTCTTCAGTCACAGCAGAAGCTGAAAGCTTCAACCAATCTTTGATTGATGTACCAATCACAGAAGTTTCTCTAGCTGCGTATATTTTACCTTTACTTACTTTCAATGGCCCTTAGCCTGATACTATTTAGGTGAATGCTTAATTTACACTACAATGGTCATGAACAATAAATTTTTAATTAGTAGAACCAATTAATGGATAATTTTCATATTGACCAGTGACCATGAAAGCACATTAGTTCAAGAAATTTCACATACATACTAAAAATCAAGTGTTTTTGAAGATTATTTCTTTGAATTTTTAACATCTTATGATTTTTAAGCCCAAGCATCTAGACTGAAATCCTGTCTGCACTAATAGAGCCAGTATCTGCATTTCTTAATTTTCAGTCGCTCATCTTTGACCCTTTGGGTTAAAAATCCAAAGAAAATCTTATCTTGAAACAAACTAAGTGATTTCTTTTTTGGAGAAAACATGATCACATAGCCCAATCTTATTAGCTAATCATTTGAATGTTGTGTACTTACTAAAGATTTTATTCATATTATTAACCCGGAGAATGTTAGCAGCAGTAGGAATGGTAAGAACACAGTGGAAATGGTAGGAAAAAAAAAGGTGGAATTGGAAACAGAGCTGTAACAGCCTGAGAGTATGTGATTACCTATTTGTAGTTATAAGAGTGTCCCATCTTCAGTGCTTAATTTGTCATATACAGTGGTACCGCGAGTTACGAACTTAATTCGTTCCAGAAGGCTGTTCGAGTGCTGATACCGAACAAATTTGTTCCCATAAAGAATAATGTAAATTAGATTAATCCGTTTCAGACCCCCCAAAATACACTTACAAAAACACACTTACATAAATGTTCAAATTGGGAGCTGCTCGTAACCCGAGGTACCACTGTAATTTGTTAAAGGTATCCCATGGGCAATTATTATTACATTTATAGGGGAGCACTAAACCTGTAGGGGTCATACAGCACCTAGGGGAATGAAAGGCAATCAAGTTTGATCCAAGGAAGGTGAAGACAGGTCCAATTTCTTGGATCAAAAGCCCCTCACCTACATCAAGGAACCTCCCTTGAGGGAAGGGTCACGGGTAGAAAAATTACTGAGATTGGTCACAAGTTGAGCACATACTACTGCATCCTCGTGTGCTTCACATTTCAGTATTCAACCATTCGATTTGTAAAGAAAAACTATTTTCACCTAGCAGTGTTATTTTTTCTCAGATTACAACCGAGGCACAATCAGACAAACTGACAATGTCAAAATTTAAATTTGGGTAAAAAATAAATGATTTAAATACTATTTACCTGTATTTTAGTATCAAAACCAATGATCCAGTCAATAAGTCATACTCACAAGCTTCCTTAGTGGGTCCCCAGGGTGGTGGATCATGCTGTACATGCTTCTGCACTTTCATGAGTTCATGATCCGATTTAACAGTTGAACTCAGTCGCTTCATTCCCAAAGAGCCAAACTATATAAACTAAGTTAATGTTTCGTGGATTCTGAAATTTAAGAGAAATCAATAATGTATATACAGTGGACCCTCGGTTAACGAATACCTCGGAAATCGTGCAATTATGTAAGTATAATTTTGTAAGTTCTTGTGGAAGTGTAGTTTTGGGGGTCTGAAATAGACTAACCTACATGACATTATTTCTTAAGGACGTAAATTCGTTCGGTAATGGCACTTGAGCAGGCTTCTGCAATGATTTTTTTTCGTTAACCGAGGGTCCACTGTACTTCAGTTCACAATTAACTTGACTATTTAGAGAAGAAGCTTTTTAATGTTTTGAATAGTCCTGAACCATTGCCAAAACAAGTCAAAGTGTCTTATTTCCATTTGGGTACATTCATCTCCAATTTACCGATTTTACTTTTAAATAAGTCTGCCTCCCTTTTTTATAATACAGTGGTACCTAGGTTAACGATATTTTTTCGTTCCAGAATGCTGTTCAAGTGCCATTACCAAACGAATTTATCCCCATAAGGAATAATGTAAAATAGACTAGTCCTTTTAGACCCCCAAAAATACACTTACAAAAGCATTTAAAAAAAAATAAACTTGCATAAAAGGGGGAGTTTGGGGACCATCGTTAACCGAGGTACCACTGTAAATGCATTAAACCAATGCTTCTTCAGCATACTCACAAGACATTCTTTCTCATCTTCCCAATGGACCCCAATGGAAATAAGTCACTTTGTCTGACTTTATTGGGTTATCCTAAATAATTTACACTATATTTGTACTCATGTGTACCTGTACCTAAATAAACTTACTTCCTCAAGATAAATGCCTACAAGAACCCCAATGGATTATGATCATAACTAAATGGTAAACCCATAAGGGGCATACAGGAACTCCAATGTAAATAAGTTCATTCAAGTACAGGTACACATAAATACAGTTACATAAATTATCATACATAGTAACATATGTGTAGATTACCTAGCATAATAAAAAAGTCAAAGTGACTTATTTCCATTTGGGGGTCTGAAACGGACTAATCTAATTTACATTATTCCTTATGGGAACAATAATGGCACTCAAACAGCCTTCTGGAACAAATTATGGCCGAAACTCGAGCTACCACTTTAAGTCACTGACTTTTCTGGGGTATCCTAGGTAAACAAAACAAACAACAAACAAATTTTATTTCATTGCAGGTTACATGGGTATGGGAAATTACAATGTAAATTGAGTGCAAGGAGAGCCACTGACATGCCATGGCATTAGGGGCAGCTTATTCTAGTCCTTAAAAACTATGTACTTAATATTAGAGAAATTTATTGAGTTTATTCTAGTTTAAAATTATTTTCAAAATTACAATATGATGAAATTTTACTGTTTAAATTATTATATAATGATATTAGATCTTAGATTGTTACAGGTGTTAAGATTCTTGAATGATAATATGGAATTGAGATTATCTTAAGGAAAATAACATTG